>JAJMBU010000052.1:0-95250 GCA_030565405.1 Ogataea paraovalis | reverse complement strand
TTAAAGATGGGGCATCGTTAACACCATCACCAGTCATGGCAACCAAGTAACCTCTAGATTGTAAGATTTCAACAACGTTATATTTGTGTTGTGGGAAAACTTCAGCGAAACCATCAGCATTTTCAACGAAATCGAATAATTCAGAACCGGACATGTCACCACCTCCACCGATACCTAATCTGTCGGCATCAAAGATGTTTGTACCTAAACCTAATTGTCTACAAGTTTCCTTAGCAATACCGACGGCATCACCAGTTAACATCTTGACTCTCAAACCTAATTCTCTAGCTTCGTTAACAGTCTTAGCAGTATCATCTCTTGGAGGATCCATACATGGCATGATACCCAAGATTTCCCAGTGACCTTCACCTCTCTTTCTAGCAACACCTAAAGATCTGAAACCTCTGGAAGCAAATTCAGCAACCTTGTTTTCGTAATCTTCTAAGACATCTTCAGGGATTGGGTGGTCTTCTTGAACAGTCTTTAAAACGAACAATGGGGCACCCTTAACACAGATAATTCTTTCTCCCTCTGGAGATTCGACAAAAGCAGTAACCTTCTTGGAAACAGGATCGAAAGGTTGGAATTCCAAAACCTTGTACTTGGTCAAAGCAGCTCTAGCTCTTGGGTAAGCAATCAAAGATTTCAAGAAAGCCTTATCGATAGCATCTAAACCCTTCTTCTTTCTGGAAGCAGCCAAACAAGCAGTCAACATCAAATCATCTGGTTCAACACCTTCAACAGTGTATGGTTCGTGCAAGGACAACTTGTTCTTGGTCAAAGTACCAGTCTTATCGGAACACAAGATTTCAACACCGGCCAAGGATTCAATAGCAGACAATTTTTGAACAATAGCTTGCTTCTTAGCTAAGTAAGCAGCACCGACAGCCATGGTGGTGGTAACAACAGCTGGCAAACCAACTGGGACACCAACAATGGTGATAGCTAAGGTGTATCTCAAAATTCTAACAATCTTGTTGGTTCTGTAGAAACCAGCAGTCCAAACAACTAACAAAGTGGTAATAACTAAGACTAACAAAGTAGTACCAATACCATTCAAGACTTCAGTGAAATGACCTTGACCACCAGAAGCCTTGTTAACTAAAGCAGCAGCTCTACCAACGAAAGTGGAATCACCAGTAGCAGTAACAATCATCAGAGCTTCACCTCTCTTGACAGTAGAAGAGGAGAAAGTTGGATCACCGGAGTGCTTGTCAACAGCTAAAGATTCACCAGTTAAAGCGGATTGATCGACTTGCAAGAAACATTCATCAGAAACTAATCTACCATCAGCTGGGATAACGGTACCATCTTCCAATTGTAAGATATCACCTGGAACAACGTCGGCAGAACCAACTTCAACAACGTGACCATCTCTAATAACGGTAGCACTGTTAGCCAAAGTCTTCTTCAATTCTTCAACAATAGAACCAGCTTGATATTCTTGAATGAAACCAACGAAAGCGTTCAAAGCTAATAAACCACAGATAACACCGAAATCGACCCAATCTTCCAAACCGGCAGCCAAAATAGCAGCGGCTTCCATGACGAATTGAATTGGACCAATGAAGAACATACAAAACTTCAAGATTAAGTTTTCTTTTTCTTCAGCCATCTGATTCAAACCGTACTTCTTTCTTCTTCTCAAAACTTCATCTGAAGTCAAACCAACTTTAGGGTCGGTTCTCAACAATTCTTCAGGGACAACTTTGAAGGAAGAAGCATCGGCTCCTTCATCTTCTTCTTCGTCATCATCAGCACCACCATGGTTGGATTGTAATTCCAAAACTAATTGATCGATATCATCATCTTCTTCATCATCGGCAGCTAAAGGAACCTTTTCGTTAGTTGGTTCGGTGGACGACATCTTTGATTTTTAGTTAATCGGTCAATATACAATTGTAAAAAAATAAGAACAAGTAAGCAAACACTAAACTATATGCAAATACTTGTAGGAATCGAAAGAAAGCAATGAAATAGAAGTATTAAAGCAAATTGAACAAGAATCTAACTCTGATATATCTATCAAACAACAATCTTTTATTAATTTAGAAAGGAATTGAGACGACTGATCGTTAACTAAAAGGAAAAAAGTAAAAGATAAGAGAAGAAAAGAAGAAAAAAGTGAACTAAAGGGGGTTAAAATATAGGGAAGACAGAGAAGTGGTGGATAATTATAGGGAAGCATCCAATGTCGAGTTTTTTTTCTTCTGGCTTGTTTTGATTGTTTATTTTGTCTGTTTTGGTTATTTGAGTGTTTTTGTCTGGCTGCGTTTTTTTGGTCGTCGGCATGCTGGAAATCTGAGCTTCAGGGTGCGGCTGGGAGGCACAAGGCTGCTGCTGCTGCTGCCGGGCGGCTGGCGGGGCATAGAGCGGGATTGGGATTGGGAGCGGATTCCCACCGGGAGGGCTTGCGTCTCTTGCACGGGCGGTGGAATTTCCGGCACGCGGCAACTCTGTGCCATTTACTTCTGTGCTGCTGCTGCTGCTGCTGCCGCTACTGCTGCTACCCCTGGTTGCTCCCGAGCCAGGGCTGCTGGGCGGCCCAGATAGCTATAGCTAATGTGGTGCCTGGGGAAGGCTGGCTGGATGCCTGCCCGGTAGGGAGAGTCTGGTGGCTGGTTGGCAGGGTCGGTCGTAAATACACCCACCCACCCACCAGGCAGTATATATATTTACTCTGCACGCCCAGTCGGCCCCCAGTCGGTACCTCGGGCCAGCCTGGCTGTCTTTCCTCTGGCTTCATCTGCCACCTAACTCCTCGGGGTCAACTAAATTGCACCAAGATTGATTGGTCCTTCTCCATGCTACTCTCTCCCCCCACCCAAGCCAGAATCGGGCAAATTCGACAACAATAAATCGACTAATAACAATTGAATCTTCTCTGATTACGCAATTTCTCGATCCCGTTTATCTATCACAAGGACAAACGACAAGAAATGGACAAGAGAGAAGTCACTTTTCGTTTGATGCGTTCTTTGTTGTTTGATTCATGGTTATTTTACGCTTTTCAGGTTAAATCGACCCTGTATTTCACCATTACATAGAAGTTCAAGGAAGCAGCCATGCACAGGTCTTTGTTTCTACAGCCTCACTTTAAACCCTTGGTATAGTTAGGTTACTAGTGTTGTTGATTCAAAATATTCTTTAGATCAATTACTGCCACTCTTCGAGGGCCCTGTGTTGCAAGGCTGGGTTTTGGTAATCGATCTCGATCAGTGAATCCAATCCACACAACTAAAGTTTGAGTTTTGTGTTCTTTTATGTAATGCAACTGAGTAGGAAGACTTCTACAGTCAAGTGACTGAGTGACTGAGTGAGTGTACGTAACAGAACAGATAAAAATTACGTACTATATAACACCGCTCTAACTGACGGCCTGCCTATCCGCGTGGGTGGGTGGGTACCTTACTTAATCGGCTCGCGGGAATTTTCTTTGTGTGCTCCTCTTCTCTGCCAGGAATTATATGATGTGCTCGAAACGTTGATCTGAGACGGACCCGGTTTGAACTATACAACGTACTATACACTATCTCTAACCCCGCTTCTCCATGTGATCAGATGTTATTACACAATTATCTTTCTGTGTATATGATGTATACAGTCTCTATATATATATATATAACGATATAGCAATACAATTGAGCTAATTTAATCAACAATTGTGGAACATAGAGACTCCGAAATTCGGAGCCTGAAGAGTTTGAAAAATTCCTGAAAGACAATAAGCGAAAAAAAAGAAATCTTCCAAAAAAGTCTCTCATAGACAATTCACCCGCTCGTGGGAAACAAAGGGAAAATTTATCAATCGACTTGAAAGTAGGATAATCGATTATTTCGCGGGCCGTCCCCTCTCCGTCATTGAATTGGTCAACCTGCAAACAAACTACAGTACGTGTTATACCTAATACCCATGCAAATTAACAAACAAACAAGCTAACTGAACAATAATCAACATATATCGGGCAGCTGAACTCATTTTGCAAGTGCAACTTTCCTCCTGAGATTTGTGGTGATGCCAAGGATGTCTGCTATTATATAAGCACAGGCCATTTCCGGTCACAGTCCCGTTTGGGCAACGGCCTATTCCCTTCCTGTAAATTCAATCAACGGGAGCTTCTATTCTTTCCAACTTGCACGAGTATCCGCTCTTAGCTATTCCGATCTCAATTCTTTCTTTTTTTGTTTCCAGCTTAATGTTTATTTACACTTACTGTTTTCGTCAAGACTCCGAATTTGCACCATAATTCTTGTCTGCTGCCTATCTGTGTGCTGCTTTAATTTATATATATAACTATAGAGACGTTCTCTATTGATTAAATTACATACATAAACAATTGTCCTCATGGCATGCTTTGATTCATTTCATATAAATTTAAATCAACCAAGTACATACTGAGAATTTATAATATATATATATACTGTATATAAACTTCGTTATATAATATGCCGTCAATCTGTTGTTTACTATAACCGTGCACGGTGCTAGCATTCAGGGCAGGGTATGTCCACTAACCTCGACTGCACGGCTCAACGGTGGCTCGCGCGCCGCTGCCAACTGCCCGTTTCCACTCACTATTCCTCTCGCCTGGACCCAGACCCTTTCCGTTCAGAAGCCCCAACAGACAGACCCTGTCCTGTTAATTCGTGCAAATTCTCTCTTGAGGTTAGCAGAATAATCGGCAAGACTACGGAGTGCACTTGCCGACGCACTTACTCTGTTCCCGTTTACTGATCGTTTATCAATTGGCCGAGTAAGACGCTTGTTATTGTCGCCGTTAATTGTTATTCCGAATATACATCGATTGATTAAAAAGGCTTCGGTGCTACCTTGTTAGTTTACCCGTTTGGTCGGCCAATTATAAAGTAAAGTACGTTTACTTCCGTCAGCCAGAATTATTATTGCATCTAGCAAAACTATTCAATATTCGACAAGGGGAGAATGGGTGGATGGCTGAATCTAATTCTGTGGCCCCCGTAATTCTATATTGCAGTTCAATGGCTGGCTGGCCCCCTAATTTTGCGCGCATGCCGGTTAACGCACTATCTATCTATCTCTCTGCATGTCTATAGATCGATAAATATCGATCTCTCTATATCTACCGCTCGTTCATGAACCATTAGGCAGCCAAAAAAAAATTACAATCCACCACCGGAACAGACAAGAAAATTCGATGAGGTGAGCTGTGGGTCGGGCTAACGATTGCTTAAGTAATACTTTGAAATTGGAAGAACTATCGTCGTCAGATTTCATATCACTACATGATGGTTACGGTTCCTACAACTGCATCAGTATAGTTATAATCAAATTCGATACTGAAAGCAGCAACAGGAGTACTTAGTACTTATAGGAAATCACGTAGAGTAACCATTCACGCTTTTTTCAGTGCAATCACTATAAATATATATATATATATATAAACACTTTTCACCAACCGTCTCGATCGTTATCTGTAGATCATGTGCTCGCACACAGCATAGAGAGATAACACCATACAAGTGAAATTTTTGTCAGTCTCGTTAGTTGACTAACCACCAATAAAATAAATATTCTCTACTCTCTCTATCCACCCAATTCATTATATTTTGTTATGAAAATTGAGAATGGAAATTTGTCTTTAATATATGTAATATTCCTCATTCATTAAACACAGTCGTAAGTCATAGCAATTGCTATTTCTCATTTCCAATTGCATACTTTATTCTTATAATTACGTAACTAAAAAATAAAAATGGTTCTAGAGAGATTACCATGCACTTATCTATTTTGTAATCTGTTTTCTAATCCTGGGTAGCGGTCCGCTATATGTTTCCAGCTGGCTGGTTTAAAGGACAAGCCAATTCCTTTTTTGTCTTTTCTTTTTGTTCAATTCTTGTTACTTTGTTAATTCCGAGATTATTTTGTGTGGAGCTTCTCTTACTCGTAGGACTCGATTTTCTTTGTAATGTCAGTTTTGGGAGCCTGGAAATCACCGAATATTTTATCTTGTCATATTTCTGCTGTAGCTGAGTGGCATTCAAATTGACTCTTAACCTTGGATAAAGACAATTAATTATATATACACTTTACAAGGAAACTACCCGTGGCTGTGTAAGGTGTATATATGTATGCAGCCGAAGGTGAGAATTATCTGCGTTTTTAGGGGCTGCCCTAGATAAGGCTGTACTGAAATGTACACATGGCTAAAGTAGTGTATAGCGCTATAATTGAATTATATGGCACGATCACAGCAAATTGTAGATTTCTGTGCAGCTGATGTCTTCCCTGAATGAATTGGCGTGTCAAGATGTCAAAGTAAGGGGTCCCACGGCCGAAAGGGTTCCAATTTCAGTTATAGGTATAAGCCTTACGTATTATAATGGTGCTGCCTTCTCATATTGAATCCGGTCTCTAAATTGAAGTCAAAATGGAATAAAAAATAAGGTTAATGTAGCAATATGCATCTGGAAATAAACTTGTTGCTTGGGAACTCGACCTTTCTTCTTTTTTCTTGTTCAAATTGATTCTTCGAACTTTGCCACATCGTCAATCACTATACCTATACGTATATATATATATATAGTACGAGAAAAGTCAATCAGATTCTTGGGAAATGCTTTGTATCCCTTATCGTAGCTACTGCTACTGCAACTGCAACTGCAACTGGTTCAGCTTACAATGAACAGGTACGACGTAAAAAATGGAATTGTCCTTGAAACATTAGTGTTGCCGCACTCTACAGCTACACCATCAATCACTGTTTTACAAATGGTAGCGTTTAGTGGGTCTCACTAAATTAGCGGATGCATAGTGCTCGCCTGTCATATATATGCGCACGTGTATTCCTTACCAGACACTTGGGGAGAATAATAAGAGGGTTGGTCGTGTACCCGTCCCGAAATGGCATTTATCTGTGACAAGTCCAGTGTTGTATCTTTTAGGGAAGTCTGTTTGATGTTCTTGTACCTTCTCATGTCTTTCTCCTGCTGGATTTGCTCTCCTTTAAAAAATTTGTTGAACTACGGGTAGAAACTAATCTATTTGACATTTTGTTCAATGTGAATAACTATATATATGTGTATTTGTAATTTTCTTTACTCTTTAGTATATGAATCAATCAATCAATGGTTCGTGTAATAATGTAATACTGATACCAATGAACATTCGTATATGTAATAGAGATTACAGGTTAGCGATTAAGTAGTTGATTCAATAACAAGTCTATCCAGAACATTATGTATATATAGAAGTATATAGAGACTTATCACTAAAGGAACAGGAATAGTGATTATCATAGTTGGTGTTATGATAGAGAGATTAGAAGATGGGGTACATCTAGGATGTATTCGGCAGTGGAGAACGGCATATGGTTAGCATAGGAGAGTTAGGAATAGTATATATAAGTATAGGGATACTGTGTATCGCACGCCTTTGGAAGCCCGCGTGCAGTATGCAGGGAAACCATACGAGACTACGAGGAGAAACTCGACGATGCGAGACTAGGGTGTTTATTAGACATAAACCGTGGTATGCATTCTTCATTACAAAACTTAACAATTCTGTTAATTCCTCAACGAATTAATTGCTTCCTCTTTCATTATAGAAGTTATGTAATTCACACTAATTTAAACGTGCAATTTAACAGATTTCAAGTCTATAGGCTACGTTTAGACAAACATTTGAACATTAAAATTTTACATTTAGAATATCAAAGATGTCATCAATCAATCAAAATATCACAAACATGAAAGTCTGTTGGAAAAGTATAGACTTTCTTCTTTGTGATATTTTGATTGATTGACGACACCTTTGATATTGCTTTGGAAAATAAATCACTAGCAACAGATGGTGCTATAGTTCTTATTCTAAGAATGGAAAGATTACTCCACCAATATGGAAAGCAAGTCACATACATCAAATGCGATAATGAATTTAGAACCAAAAAGTTCGAGGACATTTTGTAAAAAAGATGGATATCAAATTTTATTTACTGCTCCTTATTCTTCTTACCAAAATGGTTCTGCAGAACATGAACAAACAGCAAAAATAGTAACAGCTTACAAAGTTGAGATAGGTGATATCACAAAGTGTTCATCGTACAAATCGATGGAAAATGTGTTTGCATTTAAAGATATAGAAGTTGATTCTGATTTTTAACCAAACAATGGTGACGTTATAGAATATATTGATGATTTAGATAATGAGAATCAAGAAGGATCACCTGAGAGAAGATTGCGGTCATCTACCATCAAGACGTCAGATTCCAGTCGTGTTGAAGAGAAAGATAGTGAGATTGGTAATCTGGAAGAATCCTCAAGGGTGGCTAACAGTGAAAGTGATGATAAAGAGTTAATAAAAAGGCAACAGAGAGTCGTGTGAGTATGGACTGTGATTCAGTAGAAATCATGGGAAAACAGACTACTCAATCGTATGATGCTAATTGAAATCAAAACGCAACTGCTAGAGGGACTATTTCAAGTTTTGAGGATAGTTCAAATTCGGGAGGACTCAATCAAGAAGTATTAACCATTACCCCAGCTGCAATGAGTGAGTCTTCAATTCAACTCAGTTCGAAGAGAACGGCATTACTGGGATCAGAACGGAACTTAAAGAGAGCAACTGAAGGTCAAATCAAACGACTAAAGATGTACAAATTTCCTTTCAAGTCGTTGGTTATGCAATCTGAAAATGCAAAAGGTCATCTAGTTCTAGAAGATGGTACTGCGAAACTGATCGAGTTTTAATATATCCAGACCTTCCTAATGAAAAAAGAATTACTGAACTGAATAAGTCAGCGATATCGATGATCATTGCAGAAGCTGCAAAAAGCTTTGAAATATATATGACTGCTGAATTGAAAGAAAAGCTACCTATCAGAGTTGTATGCTTGTTAACAAGCATAAGTACAATATTTCTTCAAGATATAAGGAAGACATGAAAATAAAGGAAAAGATGAAATGAGAGGAAGCTTATAAAGATGAAATCAAGCCAATGAGACGCTTAATGTTTTTGAAGTTGTCAACAGAACCGGATTACCCAAGGAAACGTTGATTGTTTCTGGAAGATGGGTTTTCAATGTAAAGAAAGAAACCGATGATTCCGAAAGATTTAAAGCAAGATTAGGAAAGGCTTTACTCAAGTCGCTGGTGAAAATTATGTTGACAAGTGTGCACGAGTGATGGCCTTTGACACATTGAGATTTGTGTTGGCAATATCGAGAATAAATGACTGGGACTTGGACAATTTGATGCAAAGAATACATTTTTGAATGGTAAGATCGACTATCCAATTTATTTCAGACCTTATGGATGGATAACTATATTTTCTCAATCAGTATATTTTGTGTCAACGTAGTAGACAAACCTAAAAGAATAACGTACTGACATATTTTTATACTTTATTAATTCACTTCACAATGGAAACCCCACGTTACAACGATATACATTCCATATTTTTCTCTCCGTAAATGAATAATCATTATCATCTTCATTAACATGATCAAGTTCATGGAGAACCTCTCCAGTACCTTTCCCTTCTTCTGAAGTGTTCGCTATGTATGTAATCGTTTTACTACGTCACTTATTGAATGCATGCAAATGTATACTTAACACAACCCAAGTTATAATGTGCTATTATAGTACGATACTATTTCCCACTGAATTTATATCCATTATTACAACCATTGATATGATATTAGACTCAGCTGAACTTACAATGCCTCGTTCTAAATAATAATTAAGCCCAATTATTCTTTTACTTGTAATTTTCCTTTTTCGTTTTTGTTCACTTTTCCTGTTTCTTTTTATTATCTCCTTTTTCTTAATCTATCCTTTTCTCACCTTTTCCTTCTATTTGTTTTTCTTAATGTCTCTTCTCAGGATATCCTACATATTTCCGGCCCATCTGTCATTTCAAGAGATCTTTCTGCCTCTATCCAGCTCTCCATCCTTTCAAAATTATGCAACCGTCCATTTTCAGCTTCTTTATCCCTAACAGGATAACACCCACCTCTGTCGTGCCACTATTTTTTATCGACTTATCGATACTTTTTTCAACGTAAATAGTACTGGATTTCCCTTTCTCTGTTATAAAATCCTGGCCTATGCAGTAAAGTGCACTTTTCATACTTTTTAGAAAATCAAACATTATTATAATATTCAGAGTCTTCTGCTATTATATAGTTGATATATTAGTCCCAACTTCTAGGTATTATAACAGTATGAGATAAATATTCTATTATTTATTTCCCTATGTAACATCTAATGTAATTACGTTCTTGACCATGAATTATAATGAAGTTGATTTGAAGCTAGCGTAAAATACCCCACACGGCTATAACACTACTCAACATCAAATAAAAAAGGGCTAAAAGAAGTTAATACAAAAACCTACTTTAAAATGCACAACACACAAAATGCAGAATTACCAAACGAAGGCCATAAGTTCAACACACAAAATCGACCATAGCAAAGTCTCTAAACAATCGGATACTCTTCACTAATCGTTCGCAGTAGTTCTGTTTCTGTCTCGATTTCTGTTCCAATTTCTATTTCTGTTTCTGTTTCTGTTCCTATTTCTGTTTCGATTTCTAATTCTAGTTTGACTATTACTTTCTGTAGCCTCAGCCACGGATGGATTCCTGAGCGGTATTGTAGTAGAAGTGGACATAATAGGTGACGGAGGTATATCAGGTGAAGCTATTTCAGTAGTGGATTCAACAGTAGCTCCAGTATTCTCATCATCATCGCTACTAACAATGAGCTGAGTTCTTCTTCTAACTGATCGATAACGTGGTGGAGAGAGACCTTCATCTTCATCTTCGGCGTTATCTGCCTGCCGAGTTCGATTAGTATGTGAGTTGGAATCATTTGTAGCATTTTCTGTATCTACGCTAGAAGCTAAGTAGTCCCTTCTTCTTTGGGCCTGCCTTCTCCTACTATTCTGGTGAGAAGTAGACCGGCTCCAATCAGAGCTAGGACTAGAAAACAGTTCATGAAGAGGCAATGTAAACCCCTCACTATGATCACTTTGTTCATGGTTCTCTCCATCATGATTTTGTTCTCGATGCAATAGAGTACTTATTCTGTGACCCAATCTCCCAAACAAACTATCTGAACGAGATCGTTCTTCCGTGTGCTGGGCTTCATGGCTACCAGTTTCTTCAGTGATACCCCTTGGCGAACCTTCAGACACAGCTGAAGTGGTTTGTTCATCATGGTCGCCATCAAGATCGTCTCCTGGATCTCGAACAAGTCTGCGGCTACTTGCACGCCGACTTGCTGGCACCGTCACATCTATATCACTATCATCACTATTAGAAAGTTCGTTAACTTGAGCAGATCCTAATCTCCCAGAGGGCATATCATCGTCGTCCGATCCAGAATCGTCAAAATCAGACGGTTGAGAGGACTGGTGGTCTTCCATTATCCCATTTATTATCTCTTCCATCGACCTACTATCAAATCCAGCGTAGTCATCATGATCACCATAGCTGCTCGTGTCGTCATCACTGTAATGTCGAACAGGGAGATTATCATCTTCGTCATCGTCGAGGAAGTCGTCTTCATCAGATATACCATCTACATAACTATCATCAGACTCATCATCGACAGCCCCATAAATCATTTCTCTCAGTCTATAAAGACCGCGCCATTGATCCTCACTGATATATTCCCTTTCATAAAGTGAGTCTATGTCACTAGCATCAATGAAACTGTCATTTTCGTATTCGTCGTCTTCAGGCGGTCCAAAATCTTCAGAAAACATCGAATCGCTATCTCGGTCATCATCACCATTGACTATATGTCTACCACAGTTAAGGCAATATGAACCATGAACTTCCCAGTGACAATTGCTGCATCTAGGAACGCCATCTGCGTGATCAACCACTGCTTCGCCAATGTTTTCAAAAAACTTTCCAAATTGCTTGCGTCCATCCTTAATATTCTTAAAGTAGAGCTGGTCTTTATTCTTCACGTGGTTCTGTAACGTTTCATCTAAAGTTTGATCACTCAATACCAACATATCAATAACGTTATTTATGATGTCTTTCAACGATTGATTCAAAACCGGTTCTCTTCTCACTGGTGCTCTACACATCGGGCAAGCCAGTTTCTTATTGAACCACTCAAACAAGCATCCGTGGCAAAACGAGTGTCCACAGGGATAAATAACAAACGGATTCATCATTATATCTTGACATATCGAACACTCCAGCGATTTCATGTTTCGTTTAGTTAGCTCCTGCAATAGATGCAAGGGGAGGTTATTTGCCGTCTCTAGTTCCTCAGACATGTTGATTGTTAATCAGTTGATGATAAACAACTTCTTTTCGTTTTATCGTGATTGAAGTAACCCAAGGGAGGCACTTAGATTGATAACCCAAAAGTTAAACTGACACTTTAACCTGTATCTCTTTCAAAAATGATCCGTATGTAATTTAACACAAGGGTCTTTCGTGTGCTCTCTCTACGAACTTTTGAGGCGCGCACGAGACGTTCACCAGTAAATATTACAAGTCTCTTGATGAATAAAAGTGCTATATTATCTCACTTTCTTTTAAAGGAAAATCTATAAGTAGGAAAATGAAACACTATTTACACTATTTGTATACTTAATATATAGCGAGATGCACAAAAAAAAGAGCGGTACAAAAATTTGGTAATAAAAACTTTTAAAACGGAATGTATACTATATGCGAAGGGTCATCAGCGTCCAACATTATTTTTAATCCACAAATTAAACTCTGACAACCAGGAATCAATGTCATCTAAAAGATTTATTTTCTCTGTGTGGATTTTGTCAATCAAGTCTAATTTGGCCTCCTCCAAATACTCAGCGATTTTTAAATCTAGTTTCATTTTAAACTCGCTATGCTGATCGTTAGCATCAGATCCGCCTAAGTATTGCCTTGAATTCATCTCAGTTAGGAGCTTATGCTTCATGCCGTCTAACAATTTAACAAACTTTGGATCGACAATCAATGCTTTATCCACACGAATGCTCTCAATCACTTGAATGACGTTCTTGTACTTTTTTTGAGATAAAAGGAAATCTAACAGTAACTTGATGAATCTTAAACTTTTCGAATTCGTCGGTGGTGTCATTATAACAAGTTGACTCAATACTTTGTAACTTATATCATGCCGTCCAAATTTAAGGGCAACCTTGAAAATCATAAGTAGTTCATAGAAACTCATTTCTCTACTTCTCTCTTCATACAACAATAAGAATTCATTGACACTTGGATTTGGAGAATCGACCAAGTTCAGACGTTTCCAAAAAATTGCAGATTGTAAATTAATGTCAACAGGCTTAAATAACTTTGGGTAACTATTTATAATTTCAGTGATCTGTTCTAATTCTTCATTCTTATTACACAAACTGATAGCTGCGAGGATTTCATCCTTTCTTGGAATAATACCCATTTTGATTCTAGAATTTATATAGTCACGGGTAGGCTTTCCAACGATCTGAGGAATGATTGCATGTCTGGCAGACATATTTCTGTTACTATCATGCTTTCTCTGCTTCAGAAGCGGAATCAAATGTAAAAAGAATCCGTTAATCTCTTGCTGTTCTAAGAAAAAGACAAATTTATCGGTTATTTCATTCTTAAGATGAGGATATTTTTTAACGCAGGCATGCCAAACCTTTAAAATGTAATCATCATAGATTTTCAAATCCACTTCCTTATGCAATTTAATCAAAAATGGAACCAAGATTTCTGGCCTCTTGTTGTTAACCAGGCTATTAATCAATCTGTTTAATCTGGTGGTGAAGACTGAGAAATCTTTAGAGTCCATCAATAACTCTTTAACTTTTTCAAAATCGTCGAATTTCAAATGTATGTTAAACAACTTATCATCGAGCGTCAGAATTAACAACTCGTCACCCCAAAAGGCATCAATCCAGCGTTGATAATCTCCGGTAGAATAAAATAAATCTAGCTTGTCTCGAGAATCTAGCATGGAATCTAGATCAGTAATCAATATTTCAAGCTTGAGTCCCTTTCTATTTCTCTTCTCAAGTGATTCATCAACATATTCAAACTGTTCAATATTACCATGATCTCTAAGCATGCGGAATACCATTGCGTCTGTCTCAATACTAACAGGGAAGTTTTTACTCAACCAGAACCGATATGCATTGAAACATAACGACGTGTTGGACGACACTCTGAACAACCCCCTTATGTAATAGTGTAAAATCTCTGTTCCCAAACTATCTGATGACATCATTACCGTTTGGTTAAACCACTGCGTAGCCAATGAAATTGATTCCGAGTCAAGCAATACAAGTAAGGCACGAAGAAGGACATAAGTTGGAGGTGAAGTGGTTGTACATTTTGATAAATAGGCCTCATATAACTTCAGATGGAGATCATAATCATAATTGCGCTTTGTCACAGCAAGGAAAAGTTCCAAGGTTGATTCAGAGAATGAACTTAAATCGTACTTGCGAGCATAAACATTCATGAGTTTGTAAGCCATGGACATATTAGTCGAAACTTTAGTGAAGACTTGTTCAAACTCTGTAGGTGTTAGGAATATTCCTTGACTATAAGACTTTGCTATCAATTCAACTGCTTGTTTATAATGCCCTGCCGATAATAAGGTGGACAAATTGGGTATAATTTCGAAGTCTGTGGTTGCTGTAGCTCTTGTTATTTCTTTAGGATGGGATTCTACTACAGGTATCTCTGTAGCAAATCTAAACTTATATTCACCCACTAGTAACTCCTCAAATGGCTTACATGATTCATAAGTGCTTGAAAAGGATCTTGTTAAAAATTCCCCTAGTGAACTCTTCTCGTCTATTAAAGGTACCGATTTTTGCACAAATGGCTGCTTCTCTACCCTTACCGTTTTCGTATCGACCTTCTTCTTTTCATTTAATATTTCGTTTTCTATGAATCTGCCATTCTGACTAGGATTTGTATATGATGCAATAACATTTGATGCAATAGATAATAGATTAGCAGGGATTTCAATCTTATTATTACTTGTTGTAGATTCCCTCTTCTTTGAATTGAATATGGACCTAGTGGAGGAGAAAGAATGATCAGCTGTGTTTATCGTTCCATATGCAATCAAATTCGATCGTCTCATGGAACATACAAGCAAATGTGATCTATTGACAAAGAGATGGCTTCGCACTTTACCTCTTCTGTAGATCATATCGTTGTTATCGTTAATCGAACTTGTATCTTTGTAGACATGCGATTGGCGGATTCGTGAGCGAAGTTTGCGTTTATGTATTTAATATGAAGTGTGAAATTGAACCTAAAGGTGTAAATCCATTCAGTAGACCTTCACTTAGTCTCTATATATTGTCCGAATTATTCTTTGATTTGTCTTTTCAAAACGTTACCCTCTTCTTTCATGAACCAAGCTTCCTCATTTGACTAAATTTTTCTTAGTTGTCTGACAAAAAAACATAGCGTGCGCCAACCACTCAAATTTCCTTTTGCCGCGATTTCATTGGCATAGAGATCGAGAGACAGTAACTCTCACTCTAAAGTAGACCGATACAATAAAAAACATAACAGTAGAATTCATGGATATTACTATATAAACTTAAATAATTATAATTTACTACCAAAGTTGATATGCACAGCTTTAGTTTGCATGAAAGCAGCCAGACCAGCTTCTCCCAACTCTCTACCAATACCCGACAGTTTGAAACCACCAAATGGCACTCTGTAGTCAGCAGCAAAAGTAACATTAACGAACACTTGACCGGATTGTACTTTGGAGATGAATCTTTGTGATCTCTCAATGTTATTTGTGAATACATATGCAGCTAAACCATAGACACAATCATTGGCCAATCTCAGTGCTTCTTCATCAGTGCTGAATTTCGACACGGTGACAACAGGTCCAAAAATTTCTTCCTGAACAACTTTCATGTCTTGAGTGCAATCAGCCAAGATTGTAGGCAAAATGTAATGCCCCTTTGCTGGTAATCCTTCTGGGATCTTCCCTCCAGTGACCAATCTTGCACCTTGATCAACGCCTGACTTAATGTAGTCTAGAATTTTGCCTCTTTGGACCTCAGAAACTTGTGGACCAACCATGACACCTTCTGTAAATTGGTCACCTTGTTTGTAGTTTTCTTCAACGTGCCTTTTATATCTAGCTAGGAATTCATCATATATGGAGTCTTGAACGTAAATTCTTGAAGAAGCTGTACATATTTCACCTTTGTTGAAGAAGATACCAAATGCTGCATACTTCACAGCTTGTTCAAGATCACAATCATCGTAGATCACTAGTGGAGATTTACCACCACATTCTAAAGTGCAAGCCTTTAAATTCTCGGCAGCCAATTTTTGAATAACCTTACCAACACCGGTGGAACCAGTGAAGGAAACTTTGTCAACACCATGATGAGCAGCTAAGGCTGAACCACACACCGCACCCAGACCACAGGTGACATTGATAACACCAGCAGGAACACCTGCTTCTTTGAATAGTTTACATAGATACAATGCACTCAATGGGGTGTTTTCGGCAGTCTTGATGATGATAGAATTTCCGGCAGCTAAACATGGAGCCAATTTCCAGGCCAACGTGGAGACTGGGAAATTCCATGCTATGATAGCAGCACACACACCAAATGGTTCTTGAATAGTATACGTAAACTTAGTTGGATCAGAATCAATAGTTTTACCGTCAGCGGCACTAATAGCTAGACCAGCATAGTATTTAAACACATCAGCTGCGTGTAGAACATCGAAGATAGCGTTGCTAGACTTTGGCTTACCTGATTCAATGGCTTCCAAGTCGGCGACTTGATCGGAATGCTCTGCTATAAGATCACCAATCTTGGCTAGTATATCAGATCTGGCTTTCGACGACAAAGGTCTCCATTTAGTTTCGTAGGCATCACGTGCAACTTTAACGGCGGTGTCAACATCATCGGCGGAGGCAATGTAAACCGAGCAGATTTCTTCACCTGTTCCAGGATCGGTAACCGAAATTGTTTTATTATCAGAAGATGGAACAAACTCATTGTTGATGAATAAACCAGTTGGTTGTTGGTAAGTTTTACCGTTTGGTAAAGTAATTGGAACTTCTAATGGTAGCGACATGTTTGATTAGTACGATGAGCAGACTTGCTGAAAGAAAAAGAAGAAAGTGGTGATGGATGAAAGGAACCTGCGTCTTCTCGATATATATAGATGGCACTGATTGATAAGCCGAGATTCGAAATGCGAGGAGCTTCTCAAAGAGGAAGGTCGTGCAGTTGCCCACCCCCAGAGGCGCGGTTAAGAAGCTGTTTGCTTGCCACGCAGAGGTCGCCCTCAACCTGGTAGGGGTACCAGCTAGCTTAGTAGTGGCAGTGGTCTCGGGACACGGCTGGAGATCAGCACACGCTGCATGCATTATGTATGTCCTTGGAGAACACTCCATCCCCGCAACGGTTTCATCGGCTGCTGAGTAGCTAACGAATCTTCTCCGACCTTCACCCCTCATCCAAATTTTAGGCCCATTAGCTGGTCAAAAATTGTGTTCGAGAAGAAGTACGGATCTCAGACGAACCTTGTGGAGTGAAGAGCTTCCGAGTTATTCATCAAGATGGTCAAGACAATCACATCCTTCCTATTGTGACACTGTAAATATGAATCCCATTTACGAACTTGGCACATATAAGGCGATTCTCAAAGCATTATCCGTCTTTTCCGATGCTACCGTCATCGAAATTCATTTCAAGAACTACGTTTTATCTTATGAAGCTTACCGAGTTCGCCGAGTTCGCCGAGTTTGAGAGATGCAGACTTATTGAGTATGTCTCAGAACCAGAACATCATACGAGATTACGGAGTATCTTAAGCAGATCGAATTATTGTCTGTTTTCTTCTGGATTGCAATATATCGGAGTATTTCCGAAGTCCACTTATAGTGTCAAACACTTGAGAGCTATGCCATTTGTTTACCGAGACTCAATGGCTATACGTCTCTAGCATAGATGTTTCTCATCACTCGAACGTTGATTCTAAGATGCATAGCAAGATGTTTTATCACGGAACCTTCAACTCCGCATGCTATCGTGACATCCCAAGTGGAAAGGTAAAGTGCGGTGGTGGCTGACTTTAGGATGATTGATAATCAGCATGTCCACATAAAACACCCTTCTCACGCCGCTAATGAACACGGTGGTTCAAAAATAAGGGACTTTTAGGTTAATAATCATTACCAGATGCGCTTAATACCACTCTCTCTGTATAATGCGCAGCTCTGTTGGATTATGAATCATCATAATTGAACGTCTGCTATTCTTTGGCCAAGTCCGTAGATGCCGCTTATATCGAACTATATTGATGATAATATTGTAACTTAAAAAGACAATCGTTCATCATCTGGCCCCCATCTTTGGTTTCCTTAATGAGTGAGAATTGCAAATCTATGCTAGGAATTAAATGACATTATTCACTGAAATATCACCCGCAAGCTGATATCCATGCGAGACGCGTCAATGATAAATCAGAGACATCTCAAGACTTTCTTTTAGTAGTGAAAATCGTTTGTTAGTACTAAGAGCATCTACGACGTACTCAATGAGGTGTCTGCGTACACATGTGTCTTTCTTCCATTTACTTTCGACGGAGAATCCATATTAATAATTTTTTTTTAATTATACTCAACTCTGAGAACCTTATATTAGATAATTGAAAACTATTCGTAACCTTGAACAGAATATCGTGGGGTAACGTGTTGAAATCCAAAATAAGCTGGTATATATATTGGAGAGGGAGGGTCTGCTGACTAAGCACGATTTTGTGGGGCAAATAATTATTATATGGAAGTAATTGATTGGAAGAAAATGCTTTACTTCAATTGCCTTTCATTTCTTTTCAAAGCTTCAATTGTAAACAAATCAAAAAAGAAATAAAAAATGCAACGACCAAAGACTCCACCTCATCCAGAGCCGAACAAGGAGTTTCAAATTTCTGATCAAGATATCCCACAAGAGTTAGCTTCTGCTCTTGAACTCGATGATGACTCGGACGAACTTGATGACAATAACGAGGATATTGATTCTATCAACGATAAAGAGATCAATCAAAATGGGAATACATTGACAACCGACAGAGACGTGGAAATGACTGATGCTGATATTGATGATGATAATGAAGGAGGGATGGTTGTACTTACCATGGATAACATCCTGAACCAAAATCACGCCACGTCTCCAACAACAACTGAAAAATCGGTTTCGTCTTCAAATACTATGACTACAAATACAACAGTCGAACCACAGATACCACAGGCAAATCCTCACAACTTTTTTGACTTGAATACTAGAAGAATACAACCTTTAAACCCCTTTGGAAACAACAATTCTTTAACGTCATCTCAACCTATTCGTCTTTCGAGCAACCATGGATCGACGAACGCCCATTTGCCGCCGTTATTCCCTAGAAAGCATGGAAAATTGAGTATGACTCAACAGAGTAGGTTAATTAACTATATAGATCACAATCTTTTAGCAATCCAAAGAAAATTCATCAAGTACATGTCTTTGAGACCAGATAACCCTGAATCGGGAGGTGAACACCCTGATGATAAAACAGCAACTGATGAAATATCCAAATATACCTTACCACATATTATTTCTGGTTTGTCAGATGTGGTTACTATGATATGGTACTCAACGTTTCAAATAAAGGAGATACCGTACATCTTCCATTCCAAAATACGTTCTTTGAAGAAGGCGACAACGAATAGCAAACACGAAGAGGAATTGCAATCGCTGAATGAAAGCTCACAATTTTCACAGTTTGGTCAAACAGAATACATAGTGAAAATTTTAGGAGATTTTTCTGATTACTTGGATGGATACTCACTTGATAATTTTGAATTCTGGTCTTTAGTGTTAGTTTTTCTTGCCGATTGTGATAATTTGATATCGTATTTTATAGATTATCAAGAACAGGTAACACTGGCCAAATTAGGTATCAGCGCTGATGAAATGAACTCAGAAACTGATGACGTGGAATTAAAGTCTGCAACCGGGGATATTTTAATCAGTACCACGCAAAAGATAAGGTTAGAAAGCGTTGTGTCTCGGATTAAACTGCAACTCGTTACGAAGTTTGATGCTTTCAAAGAACTATTACAAAATGTGAATTTGAAGCGTAAGAGGGACAGAGAAGAAGAAGAAGAAGAAGAAGAAGAAGACGATGCTGACAAGCTAGAGGAGAAAATATCCGAGTTTGAAGTTTATATCGGAGAGGCTTTTGAAGGAATTGGTGATAGAACATCAATCTGATCCGGAAGCTGATTATCTACAGGGTAATCTTTTGTTCGAGGCGATATTCAATAGATAGAAAACTGGTGTAGGATTATGGCCGACATGTTATCCAATATCTATGATGAGACAGGAACTCTTAATATTGAAATTTAAATGCATTCGCAAAATTCTTATCGTAATAAAGAGAGAAAGAATTATAACATTCAAGTAATTTAAACATAAGCATAAAGCAAAAAGGAAATAAGATAATCGCACAAAAAAAGGGCAAAAGTAATCGCACAAAAAAAGCTGAAATAGTAATCGCACAACTTGAAGATTACAAAATAACAAATTAACACCGAGACAGCAAAGAACAAAAAAAGTAAAAAGATAGACAAAAAAAAGACACCATCAGTTTAAAAACAAAATTCACATATTTCAAACCAAGCAGTCGGAGAACCCAATTCTACCAAAGAAACAATCTAAAGCATAAGATTCACCTCGTTCTTCAGAACACCACAAATCCTCTAGCTTTAATCCTAACATTTCAAAATCAAACCAGGAATCGCAATTCTGCTGCTTCATCATGAATAGCTCTTTAGAGATGAATTCTCTATGATCCAATGACTTTGAAACACAACCGGTAATGAGCAATAACATACCAATAATAAATCTTCTCAAATCCGATTCATCATCAGAAATGACAGTAGCTGGGGATTCAATACCGCTATCACAAATAGGAGAGCTGAATAGTGGGTGTTTCTCGGAATCATTTTCTCCTAATAAGTTATTATATTCGTCAATAAACATGTCCAGGTAATGCTGAATAACCGAATTATCACTGGTTATCGAGGAGTCATCCAACTTCAGCATTAGGATTTCAGAGGCATAGTGAATCATTTTCAAAAGAGAAGTCGTCTTGGAACGGTGTGACTGCTGAATTTCCATAGTTTGTAAATGGGTAAACGTAATATTCATCGTTGACTTTATAGCATCGATTGAACCAGAGTTTTCTGGTGCTCTGATGAGGTACATTAACTTTGCAAAGTTTTCGTAGACGGCTTGGGTTAAAGTTGTGATAAGTGGCTTACTTAAACTTTCATCCTCTGATTGATCAGTCAAAATTGAGCTGAATAAAATGTGATTTGTATCATAGAACGTGAAAGGAGACGGAAGTTTTGTAAGGTCCATCGAGAAATATATTATCATTGGGAAAGTAGCCAACAACGTAGACACCAAGGATCTCTCTGTATGGAACTTCATACCTGTAACAGATAATATATCCCTTGCAGTAGGTAACCAGGAAAGGCTATCAGATTTCGTTGGAAATGGTAATATTGATGGATTGTTGAATCCGTAGTCCGCGCTGTAAATCTTGTTGAAGTCGGTCGACCATGAACTCAAAGTATCGTACAACGATGAGAACAGTTGATTGACCGACTGAGATTCAATGGACATAAATTGATCTAGTGGCTGAGCATCCAAATCTGACAGATTTACTGGGGAGACCTGCTGTTCCGCAGCGAAGTTGAGAACAAACTCATAATCAGGAGAAGTCGATTCTTGTTGAGCGATGACATTATCATGATGGTACGATGAAACTTGGATAACTGAGCACATCTTGGCAGGAATGTCATACTCTTCGTTCATTTCTTCATGCTCATCAATCTCCAGCTTCTGAATTAGGGTATTTGAGTTGCAAGCAAAGGTTGATGTCATCCGATCAGTGGCATCCATTTCCATATTAGAATCACTTTTTTCCGCTCCTGGGAAAATCGCCATTCTAGTACCGGAAGAGGATTCAATTTCGAAACTTTTAGGCATGGTCTCTGTGGCAGATTTAGGCCAACAACATTCCAAAAAGTTTCTGGAACAACCAGAACAAACAGGGAAGGCCTCGTCACATTTTTTCTTTCTCTTTCTACAGGTAAAACAGCCGCTCTTTGTTCTTGTCTTTGGTAATCTGGTTGTTGGTCTCTTGGAGTTCGATGCGGTTTTGAATTTCTTTGTGGTGGTTATGTCACTGTCGTTATCAGTAGTATCCTCATGGTCGTGACAATGACGTTTGTCTTTCTCTCGAAACTTTGTTGTAGGTTGATAGGAACTCATAGTTAGAATTTCTTGATATTATATTACTGTTCGAATAGTATTCGGTGAAGTAACAGTTGCTCAATTTGAAATGTTTTTCCATTCGGCAGCTCTAGGAGTAGTGGAGTTCGAGTATAAGGTTAGCTTGAAATGAATAAGTAACCAACGCAGTGAATAGATCGAAATCAAGTTTCTTTAAAACAACAAAAAAAGGAAATGTGATGCAGGACCGTGTATTTAACAGCTTACAGGTAAATATACCTAGTAGAGACAGACTAATGATGAGTGTATGAGTGTAAATGGATAGATAAAGAAGCGTACCAAACAAAACACTCAGCTTGCCCACACTGTGAAGAAACGACACCACTTTTCCATGTTTTTTTCTCGCTGGCCGGAGAGCAGAGGCGGAGACGTAGACAAAAAGAAACGACGGGAAAGCGATCGAAGAGAACCTCTGGGCACCGTTACATAATCGATGACGCAAGCGGAATGATCCACCTTCCAGATTCAGCAGAGCAGTGCGTGCGCAGCCACACCCGTGGCTGGTGCTCCGTATTAGGAATGTACAGATCTGGCACCGCGCTTGTAAGTTCCCAAGAAGGAAAATGCGCGGGCAGCGGCTCCACAAACGTGGCGCACCCTATCTCATGGCATCTCGTATAAAAGATCCAGCAGATCTGCTCTTCTCTTAAGTCCTTTTTGTACACTTGCAATTGCTCTTCTTCCTTCTCCCTGAAAAGGTCTTCAATACCGTTTAGACGAAACTTTGATTTATCAAGTTCATATTATACAAAAAATGGTTGAAACCGGCGCCCCAGCAAATATCGAATCCTTCTACAAGTTCACTGACGACGTGTCTAACCCGGAGTTGTTTGAAACTTGGAAACCAAAGATTCAAGCTTACTTAGCTGACTTGGAAAAGAATACCCCATCTGAATACACTGTTCCTGCATCCGAAATCCCATCCACTATAGATTCCACTCCTTTCAACACTTTGAAATTCCTCAATGAAACGCCATACTTGAGTGAAGATGAGAAAACCATCACCGGCTTATCTGCTACCGAATTGGCCTCAAAGATCGCAGCTTCTGAATACTCATCCGTTCAAGTCTTGAAGGCTTTTGCACACAGATGTGTCATTGCCAACCAGTTCACAAACCTGGCCATGGACTTTTTAATTTCTGAAGGTTTGACTCGTGCCCAAGAGCTAGATGACATCTTGGCTAAGACCGGTAAGACTGTTGGTCCATTGCACGGTCTTCCAATCTCTTTGAAAGAACAGATCGGTTACGGCGGAAGAATAACCAACGGTGGTTGGGTTGCTTGGTTGGACAACATTCCAAAAGAAGATGCCATTACAGTCCAGGTCTTGAGAAAGTTGGGTGCTGTCTTCTTTGTGAGAACTAACCAGCCTCAAACTTTAATGCACTTAGATTCCAACAACAACATCATCGGAAGAACCAGAAATCCTATTAATACGTTGCTCACTGCCGGTGGTTCGTCTGGTGGTGAAGGTGCCGTCGTTGGTGCTAGAGGTTCTGCCATTGGTGTTGGTACTGACATTGGTGGTTCTATCAGAGGTCCAGCAGCCTTCTCGGGTACTTATGGTTTGAGACCAACTACAAGACGTATTTCTACACTGGGTGGTGTCTCTTCTGGTAAAGGTCAAGAATCAGTTGTTGCCGTTGCTGGTCCATTGGCTAACTCCGTCGATGATATTGAACTGTTCATGGAAGCTTACATCAACCAAGGAAAACCATGGGATTTGGATCCTTGGTGTATACCTGTTCCATGGAGAAGTGTTGCTAAACCAGAACCTAAATCTATTACCGTTGCCATCATGTACGATGATGGATTGGTGAAACCACACCCACCAATTGCTAGAGGTTTAGAATACACAGCTAAGAAATTGAAAGAGGCTGGTGTCAACGTTATTAAGTTTGAGCCATTAGAAATCCAAAAGGCTTACGAAGTTGTTCATGAAATGTATACTTGTGATGGTAACGATTCCCAAAAGAAGATGTTGAAACCATCAGGTGAACCATTGTTACCATTGACCAAATGGGCTTTATCTATGGGACAAGGTGACAAGAAGTTCAGCATCCCTGAAAACAAAGAATTGAACTACCAAAGAGACACTTTAAGAAAACTGTACAATGATTACTTTGTGAAGAACAAGGTTGACTTCATCTTGTGTCCAACGTATACCGGTGTGGCACCTGTTTGTATCGATGACGGTATTGCTGGTCCATACTACTGGGGTTATACTTCGCTATTCAACTTGTTAGATTTGCCAGGTTTGATCGTTCCAACCGGGTTGTCACAAGATCCTAAGATTGATGTCAAGGACGAAACATACGTTCCTAGATCAGACATCGATAAGATTGAGCAAGACAAATATATTCCCGAATTGTTTGTTGATGCTCCAATCTGTTTGCAATTAGTTGGTAGAAGATACTTCGACGAGGAAGTTGTTGCCGGTGGTAAGTTGTTCAGAGATATTTTAGGCTTGAGTGCTTAAATTAGAATAAATTCTAATTCTTAAATATATTCTTCTTACTTGTGTTCTATAGTTTCTTCATACAAAAATATAAAAATATAAAAATAAAAATCGAGTTACACTCCATAAAATACATATACATATCCTTTATACATTTTGGTACTGCAATTAAACATTAATCTTAATCTAGTACTGGCAAAAACTGCCCCACAATTAACATTGGGATATCGAAAACATCCCTCTTTATAGTCCAAACACAACAACATCTCAAATAATCCTTGTCGTCAGCTTTTCTCAATGAGCAATCGGTCAAGTGAGTTGCATTTAAATCACCAAAAGCAAATGCACTGAAACTTCTAAAGTACCTTATCGTACTCTCATCATCCATCAACTCCACAATGAACGTTCGCTTGGACAAGAGCGACATCTTAGAATAACCAGTCATGACAGCAAACTCGTTAGTCAACGCAACAATCTCACCCGTCCTTCTCCAGATGATCGTAGGGCTAGGAGACATGGCTATTAACGACTCATACTCTAACAAAGTACGCTGAAAAGATCTCTCGGTGAATATAAGATCGTTTTCAACAAGATTTTTTGTTGCAGAGATGAAGCTGGGCCTGTACTTTGCCATGCACTTGGCAATTTCGATTAATTGCTCTTTGTTGAACCGTAACTTCAAATAGGAAATAAGAGCATGATATGCTAGTGGATATCGGTATGCTTTCACTATATTTGTAAGGTATATGTCGTCTGGAGTCTTCACCACATGACGCATGATCAATGGGGATGTATAATTTGGATCGTCTTGAAGGTCTGAAGGAATGATCCTAGCTGTATTTGGTATGGATGAGTGTTTTGCATTGTAGACGTACGAATTTGGGGTACTGTTGTTTGGGTACGATGAAGTCATGGTGTTTTCCTTCACATTGATCTCGATGAACGGTCTTCTTGGTGTCGAATTGAAGTCGTCATCGGAGAAATTTACGGATTCATCATCGTAAAAGAATCCCTCTGAGGGGGATGGTGGGTTGGTGTTCAACAAGTCTGTTAGCTGGACGTACTCATCGTTCGCCATCGTAGATTCAAATGCTTTAACTGTTGAGCTGTTTGTTGACATCATGTCGGAGTTGGTAGCTGGAGTTGTAGTCGAGCCTCTTGTAGATACATTTTCATGGGTCTGTTTGGGGAATTGGAGATGATTATTATGGCTGTTACTGTCCTCATTGGTGTTGTGATTGTTGCCAGGGTAAAACATGTGTTGAGCCGGAGACTGTATAAACCCTGATGAATGATCACCACTGATCGGTTCAGCCGATGCTGTTGGTGTTGCAGTTGCAGATTTTTTATACAGGTCGTCCTTTTGACCCAAATTTGGGGTCAACAAATTGATCTGTGATAAATTAGGGGTCCTCAAATCCATTGGAGTTGGAGTTGTCATTCCGATTGAATTGACAGCGTTCAGTAGGTTTGTCAACGATGTATTCGATATCATCTTTGTGAGGGGATGCGGATGTTGAATTACTGGTGATTTCTCTAGTGTTTGAGCTTGTGATGAGCCATACGATTCAGGAACAGCTGGTAACTCGGTAGGTTGAGCCGATGATCTGGATTCGGATTCGGATTCGGATTCGGATGTAGATGTAGATTGAGATTGAGATTGAGAAGCACGTTTGCTCTCTGTTATTATCTCAGGTGAATGCAGCAAGGGATCAACTTTGTCCTTGGTGATAATATTATTCTCCTTTGGTGGTGTTTCTTCAGAATTCGGTATTTGTTCAATCTTAACCATCTTTGCTTTAGTTTGTTTCGTTTTAGTAGGTTTAGTAACACCTGGGTTACCCAACACTTTATCTGATATACTTGATTCATCTGTGGTTGATCCGCTTTCCACAACTTTCTTTCCTCTTTTCTTATACGTCGATTTCCGTTTTCTTACAGAATCTTTGCACGTATCTTGATGGCCTCTTTTACGGCAATTGAGACAAGGTCTAGTGTCGTCGCATTGTAAGTGTTTAGAATGGCAGAACTCGCATGCCACTCTTGTTGCTTTTCTCAGCAGTTTGAGCTCAGTAGGCAGTTTCTTCGTCATGAACCGAGAAGGATACAGTAAAATGATCCAGCCTTTGTTGAAAACAGAAAATGTGCAGTGTATAGTCTAGTCTTGTCTGGAAGAAAAAGCAAAAGGGACTGAGATGAAAATCACACGTGCGAGTCGAGTGAGGGAATGTACAAGTAGACGAATAAGAAATGATGAAATACAAATCGCAAAATACAAGTGAGAGAATAACAAGCCACCAGCCAGGTCTGTATAGCGGAAAGACAAAAAAAAAACAAATGTAGGTACGTGAACTGAATGAATTCGGAGTGTTAACAGATTGATTATCCAGATTGGGAAAGGTTCAACTCCAGGAAGATAAAATTCACCCAGATTCTAGAATTGTGGTACCCTTAACAACCGGTCTTGAAAACACCACTCCGTGACTCCAGTGGAACAGATTCAGCAAACTGCTCTATGACTCGAATCCATCCATTCATTCATTCATTCGTTCATTCAAATTCAGAATCTGGGGAAGCCCTGCACGTCCTTTCAACCGCCGGGGCGCAACCAATTATAAATTGAAGGCAGTTTGCGGGTCCCGCCGCTCATTTGGCCCCGGGCTAAAGGAGAGGTGCAAAGGTGCAGATGCACATGTTCGAGGTCGATCGATTCGACGTATACCTACTGTCATAGTCACGTGCACATAAAACTATCTGCATGGATAAATATTGCTTCCATGCTAAAAAATAGAACCAGCTCGTCTTACGTGTGCATTGATCGATTGCAAGTTACCGGGTATCATATCATTTTACCTTTTAATGTGGGTAAAGAATAAAAAATTAGAACAAATAATTTTGAAAAATGAATTCAAATTTTATATATATCTTACATAGAGATGATCATACATTATCGAATTCTTTAAAAAACAATTCACCACTTGTTCATCTTAACATAACAAATTATTCAACAAAAAAATTAATTGTAAAAAATTAAATTAAATAACTTAGTTAGAGGTCAAGGTTTCTAAGAAAGAACCCTTAGATGGCTTTTCACCCTTGGATTCAACCTTGGTAGAACCGATCTTCTTTTCAGAGAAGGCCTTAGCGTAAGGGTTCAATCTCAATAGAACTTGTTTGTTCTTTAATGGGTTCTTCTTCAAGACGTGAGTTCTCTTCTGAGTGGATTGACCAGCTGGTCTAACAACGGCTTGAATTTCAGCAGAGTTGATGATTCTGGTGACGTCGGTGTTAGAGACAATGTTGGCTGGTAAAGTGTAACCAGACTTGGAAGAAGCAGTGGTTTCAGAACCGTAAACGGAATCCAAAGCAGCGAAAGCGGATTCAGTCCAGATGATGAATCTACCCAAGTGAGCACCTGGGGCCAATTGCAACAAACCTAGAGACTTAACGTTAGCGGTTTCAACACCTGGAACGTTTCTGAAGGCCTTAACGATACCGTTATCTTGGGCGTAAACGACCAATGGACCTCTTCTTTGGGTGAATCTTCTACCTCTCAACTTACCCTTACCGGCTCTCATCTTCTTGGACTTGATGACCTTGATGACATCCTTGTGAGCACCAACAGCCTTCAAAGCAGCAACAGCATCCTTGGTCTTTTGGACGGATTCCAAGTCGGAAGAGACAACTAATGGGATTTCTGGAATGGCTTCAACTCTGTGACCTCTAGCCAAGACTAAAGATTGAACGGCAGAGGCAGCAATAGCGGAAGCAGTAGCGTATCTCTTTTCGTTGTGGTTAACCTTGACGTGCCATTTTCTCCAGATTTTGGTTGGAGCAAACATACGACCACCTCTACACATGTTACCAAAAGCAGCTTGACCTGATCTGTGGGTACCACCACCACCAACTCTTGGGATTCTGGCAACAGCTCTACCGGTACCCCATGATTCAGCGGAGGTTTGGTGAC
The DNA here is from genome assembly GCA_030565405.1 of Ogataea paraovalis. Classification (NCBI taxonomy): domain Eukaryota; kingdom Fungi; phylum Ascomycota; class Pichiomycetes; order Pichiales; family Pichiaceae; genus Ogataea; species Ogataea paraovalis. The sequence continues at coordinate 66,477 of JAJMBU010000052.1, read as the reverse complement.
CAGCGTTTTCAGCGACAGCGTAAGCTTGTCTCTTGTTCTTGTTGATCTTGGTGAAGACAGAGTGAACAATATCTGGTCTGATTGGAGCCTTGAAGACGGCTGGCAATGGCAAAGCGGTTGAGGTGGTCTTACCTTCTAAGGAAACGACAGTAACTTGTGGTCTGGACATTTTGATTTTAGTAATATATATATCAATGATGGTAAAAGGAAAACTTCAAAAAAGAAAAACATATATCTGTATTCAAGTTAAAGGAGAAGAAAACAAATACTTTAAAAGTTCAGCGTGGAATCCAAAGGGTCAGAATTGGCATTCTCGCTGTGCGGGTGAAAAATTTTTTTTTTCCACCAAAGTTGTGAGGTATGCGTGAATGGCCGGGTAACTCTGGGCGGCGGTGTTGCTGCTGCCATTCTGCGAGGACGTGCCAGCTGCGCCACTCCCGTCTGTATTCGGCTATGGTTTGTGGAGGTGGCGGTGCAGATAGTCCATCAGCCGATACCCGACGTGTGGCGGGTGCGATAGCAGGGTGGTGTGCAGCCTTTGTGTGCAGCTTCTGGTGGGTCACTCACCCACCCACCACCCAGGATGTGTGCTCGATGGGGTGGTTGGTTGGTTGGTTGGTTGGCTGGTTGCTGGAGAGTGGGTTCACCATTTGGTTGTCTGTTGATCTCCCGGCTCTCCTGTATATGTATATCGGCATGCGAGTCGACTCTTCCTGTCTTTTGGCAATTGCTTTGGATCACCAGATAGATACGCTCATACGCAGACTCTTGCTTGCCTTTGAAAACACATCTACCACCACCCCACCCCACCTCACCCAATAAAAAGATGCCAACACAAGAAGAAGTTACTGCAGGTGCTGCTTTGAAATCAATCCCTGAATCTGTTCAAGGTGTCGTTGCTATCGATCCTTGGTTGGAACCCTTTACAGAGGAATTGTCCTATAGAAGAAAGTTGGCTGATGACTGGCTCACCACATTGAAGACCAACGAAGGCGGTCTACTGAAGTTTTCCGATTCCTATAAGCAGATGGGATTGCACCTCAACGAGGACAATTCCATCACCTACAAGGAATACGCACCTAATGCAGTGGAAGCTCGTCTAATTGGTGACTTCAATGGCTGGTCTCACGATGCTAACATCATGACTAAGGACTCTTTAGGATTCTTTAAGGTCGTTGTGCCACCAGTTGACGGCAAACCTGCCATTCCTCACGATTCAAGGGTTAAGATTTACTTCACTCTACCTAGTGGTGAGCAGATTGATAGATTACCTGTCTACATTCACAGGGCAACCGCTCCTCCTAAAGAATATGGACATTCCAATTTCGAAGCCAGATTCTGGAACCCAGAGTCAAAGTACCAATTCAAGAACAAAAGACCAGCGTTGCCTGATTCTTTGAAAATCTATGAAGCTCATGTTGGAATTTCAACACCAGATCCAAGAGTTGGCACATACAAGGAGTTCACTAACAACGTCTTGCCAATTATTAAAGATCTAGGTTACAATACTGTCCAATTGATGTCAATCATGGAACATGCTTACTATGCTTCATTTGGTTACCAGATCACTTCATTCTTTGCAATCAGTTCCAGATTTGGTACACCAGAAGATTTGAAAGAGTTGATCGATACAGCTCACTCCATGGGTATTAGAGTGCTACTAGATATCGTCCATTCACATGCTTCCAAGAATGTGACTGATGGTCTAAACATGTTTGATGGAACCGATTATTGCTACTTCCATTCAGGTGGTAAAGGTAATCATGATCAATGGGATTCTAGATTGTTCAATTACGGTCATTACGAGACTTTGAGATTCTTGTTGAGTAACTTGAAGTTCTATTTGGAAGAGTATCAATTTGATGGTTTTAGATTCGATGGTGTTACCAGTATGTTGTACACACACCACGGTATTGGTGAAGGATTCTCTGGTGACTATCGTGAATATTTGGACCCTTGGGGACCTATCGACAAGGAATCATTGACTTACTTGATGTTAGCTAATGATCTATGTAGAGAATATGGCCAAGCTAACGGCTGTGCAATTACCACCGTTGCTGAAGACGTTTCTGGCTATCCAACATTGTGTATGAGCAGATCTGCAGGGGGTGTTGGTTTTGATTACAGATTAGCTATGTCTATCCCTGATATGTGGATCAAGATCTTAAAGCATACAAAGGATGAAGATTGGGATATCGGTATGATTGTTCACACATTGAGCAACCGTAGATACAAAGAGAAATGTATTGCATATGCTGAATCTCACGATCAAGCTCTAGTTGGAGATAAGACCTTAGCCTTCTGGTTGATGGATGCTGAAATGTACACCAACATGTCCAAGTTGTCTGAATTGACACCTGTTGTCGATCGTGGTTTGCAGTTACACAAGATGATCAGATTGATCACTCAAGCTCTAGGTGGTGAGGCTTACTTGAATTTTGAAGGTAATGAGTTTGGCCATCCAGAGTGGTTGGACTTCCCTAGAATTGGTAATGGCGAATCGTATCACTATGCTAGAAGACAGTTCAACTTAATCCATGATGATTTACTAAGATACAAATTTTTGTACCTATTCGATAAGGCAATGAACGAGACGGAAACCAAGTATGTCTGGATGAACTGTGAGCCTGCTTACATTTCATTGAAGCACGAAGGCGACAAAGTTGTTGTGTTCGAAAGAAACAACAAATTATTTGTTTTCAACTTCCATCCAACCAACTCTTACACCGATTACAGAATTGGCGTTGATAAGGCTGGTGTTTACAGGATCGTCTTGAACTCTGACAGATCCGAGTACGGTGGTCACGATCGTATCGACGAGTCAAAGTCAGAATTCTTTACTACTCCGTTTGGTTGGAACGGTAGACAGAACTTTTTACAAGTCTACATTCCTTCGAGAACAGCTTTAGTTTTGGCTCCTGTTGACGAGATCAAGAAAGTGGAGGAACTAAGCTAATCAACCTGAGTTAAATTACGTTTTGTGTCTTGATTTTATTTTTCTTCTTTTCTCTGTTTTTTTTTTCATTCTTTTTTGCCTTCAATCTCTTTGTTATAAACATTACTTTCCTTTGCTATTCCTCGAAGTACTTGCTTTTCAGTCGCTGGCCGTTCCTTTCTGTTTGTGTTTTTGCCCTCTATAACTTTCTGTAAGTTTTTTCTGTTACGGTTACATTTTATGCTTTCCTTGCTTTATCATTCTTTTTACTTTTCTCTTTATTTGTCTAGTATTTGCATTGAATAAAAAATAAGTTGTCATTATCTACACTAAGGAACATTTACAGGTAATACAGCTCCCCTCTATAGCACATTCCATAGTTCGGCAGATCTATGTGTCCATTCATTTAGTTATAGACATCCTCATCAGGCAAATCTGCATAGTCCAATTGAAACCAATATGGAGGATATGGTTGATTGCCACACACAGCTTCCATCTCCCTGTAACTATAATGCAAGTATTTCTCCATCGTCTTGCAAATATCGATCATAGCAACCTGGTCAAGCTCAACACTTTCTTCAAAATTCTTTATCAGTTTATTTCTTTGGTATTCCAAATGGGCCTCCAGGTGTTTGAACTTGTACTGCATCCATTCGTAATAGTACTGGTTGTACTGAGTTCTTGGTAAAACGGAGGGCTTCGCAGAGGTCATACGAACGTTATCCAATTTTTCAGGTCCTGATGCACCAAACCCTGTAACGGACACGATTCTGTTTGAATTCGAAACTGGTTTTGTGGCAACATGTTTTAGAACCATACCCTGTAATAACGTGGCGTACCCGATCTTAGGATCTGGGACACGCGTAACGGTATCATCCCCCTTTACGATGACTGTCTCACCACCAATGGCGTCATTGCCGATGTCCAGCATCACAACCATGGCGATCTCAACAGAATCGTAGTGCATGCCTAAAGTTGACGGAATTTTATCAGCTTTATTGGAATTTTGCAATTCGTAAATCTTTTGCATCTCTTCTTTCGTCATCCTGTTCTCGCTTATCTCTTCAGGATCTGTGCTTGCCAAGCAAACGTTCATGTGACAACAATCGATAGGGTACACCGGTGCCAGCTTGATTCCCACAAACTGAGAAACAATTTTTGCAATGACAGGAGAGTTGAATAATGCCCAAGAAAATGGTGATAGCGGTTTGCAATGACCTCCAACGTGGAAGTCCAATCTAGTGGCTCCTGTAGCTAAGTTGGGTAACCGACCGTACCGTTCAAGTGCTTCAGCTTGGAAGGATTCCCATATGACCATATTGATAGCTTCTTGAGAAAGTAAGGGAAACGGAAATGCAGCCCCGAAATTGGATAGCGGATCACATCTGTACTTTGGAATGTCCAACTCGTCTAATGTAACCACTTTGGTGGAATTAAGGTACTCATCTTTGAAGACAATATGTTTGGAGACATCAAACTTCAAGTGCGGGTCAAAACCAGGTTTTGACTCAATCATGGTGATGTACTGAGAAATTTCATTATCCAATGTCTTTTGTGGTATCTTGTAAGAGGGAGCACCGATCTTGTACTCTTCAACAAGCCCGTTGGATTTTAGTGGTTCAGGGAAGTACTCTGTTGGTGGCCCAAGAGTTGTCATTCTGTTTTTTTTTTAATGCTCTCTATTAATGCTTTGATTCAAATACCACTTAAAGAGAATTTGAAATGTAGATCAAGGATGTGGGGTTTATATATGTATTTATTGTACTTTAGCAGCTACTATTGTTTTCCTTATCGAAGACTTATCTAAGATTCGCAGTGCGCTTTAAGTTTCTTATCATACTGGTCGGGTATAATCGGCACAACTCCATGACTTCATTCTTGAGCTATCGGTCCATGTTTTGAAAGATATTAGAATTTGATTACAAGAAAATACTACAAACAAGAGGAAAATTATTGACTAATCTTAATTATGTAGACGAAATTGGGCTAAACTGAGTGGATTATATAGCAGCACCCCCTTTCCGCGCCGCAGTTTAAAGATATTCACCACTACTTTTCTATGAAAACATAATCCGTGGAAGCATTAGACAGTAATGCAAGGAAAACTATGATCATTCATTAAGTTTGAACCGCATTCCCTCTTAATGAAATATGTACAGCACCCATTTACCCAATCTACAGTGACGTTTTCAATTTCATATATCTGCTTATCTAATCGAAATACCATATCAGGTATTTAGATGTCACAGAACTGGTTGTTTTTAGATCGTAAATGTAAAGACATCTGTATCCAAGCGTGTGAAATATCTTCTGTTCCTATATACAAAACCCGTATATATAGATATATCCAAACTTAGTTTTGAGAGACGAATAAAAACTTAAAACGGCAATTGGCTTACAAAGGCCCAACCACGGAGGGTATTGTGATATTGAAAAACGAGTCCATGTTCGTGACCACTAGTTCCATTGCTTTGTCGATCATATTGAATTGATGAGTCTTAACGGAGCTAGCACTCGTTAAAAATTTACCCTTCATGGCCATGACATCCTTGGTTTCCGTGACTTGGAATAAATTAGACAAGTTTTCAACGTTGTAAGAAAGCACATTTTGAAGCCTTTGGAGTGTTTTCTTACTCTCCGCACACTTATCCTTCACATAGTACAACAATGCGTATGACCACATCAAAGTCACCCTTGCTCTCAGTAAAACATCAATACATTCACGGTAGAATTGTGCTTCGATCCACGAAATACCAACCTTCTGCTGGATTTCTTGCACTCTCATTTCCAACTCTGCTAAGAACTGTTTATCTTTCTTCAGGGAAACCCTATGTATATCAAAAAATTGGACGTAGTGTAAGTACCTGGATAATGACTCTCTAGATAGAGATCTCTTCTTTTCTAAGCCTTCTAATCCAGTTAAAGTACCGGCTATCTTACAGTGGTAGTTATCAGTATGTTTTTCCCAATCATTCATGCACACCCAACAGAATGCATATCGACACATCTTGCAAGTCATGTGGTTACAACCACCGTTCTTTTCGATTGGCTCCTTACACTTGGGGCAATCTTTCGTGTTGGCACTTAACCAATGCAACGTCTTTGACTCATCTTCACAGGTTCGAACCCAGATTTTGTTCAAATAGCATATAATGGGCGCGTGATCTTCCGTATTACAATAGAAACAAAATCTGTGATGGTTTGCGCACTCAACAATTGGAATGTATCCCCTTGAAACATATTCAGGGATGGAGGTGATCTCAGTAGAGTCGAATCCAAGATACTCAACCAAGCATTCACAATCAGTAGCTGGGCAACTTCTGAATGTTTTTCTGTTAGTCAAGACATAGTTTCTGCAAACATGATACCAGTAATTGATGTATAATGACTTCTTTCTTTCATCTTCTTTTTCTTGTCTTTGCCTCTTTAGGGATCTTTCATGGAAATTGAACAATTCTTCAGCCCCAACCCCCTCTTCTTCTTCTGCACTTTGCATGTCAAGCTCATCGCTCAGATTATCTTGATATTTTTCTCTGATTTGTTCTTCAGTCAATCTTCGGAGCTTGATAGCATCACTCTCTTTTTTCTGTTGTTTTTCAATCTTACTCAGTTTTTCTTTGTAATAACCGTCAATCTGTTGTAACTCACTTGGTCTTATCTTCAATTTACAGCTGGGCTCTGGACAATTCAATTGAAAATTGTCTTGTTCACCTGCCAACTTGATACAACCAATATAGCAGTCCAAACAATACCTATGATCACAATGTTGTAGATGGAATACGTACAATGGGTTCTCGATGGTACTTTCGGAACAACAAATCATACACATGAATCCTTCTTCTGCCTTTCGAATTAGATCAATATTCAAGTTGCCAGGATATTCAGAAAGGCCAGCATGTTTTCGTAATTCTAATGTGTCGGTTGTGGTATAATCTTCCAATAATTTTTGGTCATTCCAGTGGTAATACATAAGCAATATTGTACAGTCATCAGTACCAATTTGTAACATTTTGTTCAGTTTTCCAATTTTCGACTTCAGTATCGTCTCGATTCCATCATAATCATTAGGTTGATACTCCATTCTGTGCGTCGGCACATGACCTTTAGTAAACGTCTGAGGATATGAATAGTGTATAACCTTGGAGGGAGTCGCTGTCTTAAACTCTTTGTTATCGTCGTCCAATCGTATAATGTCTTCTTCATCCTCATCAAACTCTAGATCATCCTCATCATCATAATCATCAAAATCATACTCATCTTCATCCTGATCCTCATTGTCGTAGAAATCATCGCTGTTGTAGTTAAAAGCATCATCGTTTGACATAATTGAAATCAAATGCACTTCCTTGAAGTGAAAAAAAAAGCACACCCTGTATAAAAATTCCTAGCTAACTCAAGGTTTTTCTTGGGTAGTCACCACATAAGAAAACGGTTTACTAACAGTTGACAGATAAATGTAGTACTCACACTTAATGGCAAAAACAGCTAGCTGTTCGTCAACTTCCCCAACAGCACAGAACACATCTGGAATCGAATCATGCTTGAAGAGTCTTTCTTTTTATCTCCCAGTTGCCCGTGGCGAACCTCTGAGCACCCGCGGTGGCTGTTGTCCCCGTCTCGCACTGCGGTTTCCACGGGAGTATCCATCTGCTCCGTCTTACTTTTTCTTTTTCTTACGTAGTATACAGTACATTAAATATCAAATATACAAAGCAATAGGGTTCATGGTACCCGATTATCTATAAACGTTAATGACTCCGCTTCGATCCACGCTGACAACCATCTCGTACGGTGATTGCAGCAGAATAATGTCATTAATAATATCTTTGTGATTCTTGACGAGTTCCTGTTGGACAAACAGTTTCTTGTTCCACTTTCCTTTATCCATTGAATGCTGTAAACCCGAATCGGTGTACCTTTCGTTGAAAAAAGCTAAGTTGGGGTTGATCTGGGTAGAGGAAAATGTAGGAGTGTCATTCAAGTTGGGATTTTTCAGTCCGCCAGTAATTAATCTGGATGACTCAATCTTTGATAAGTTCCACTTGATGATTTTATTCGTAGCAGTAGATGCAATCACACAAACTTGATTACTTGCAGTTTCTGCAATTGTCTGGGAAGTACAGCTTTGATCTGCACATAATGTTTCTTCATTAATCGAAAGGCTCATCAACTTGTCATCAATCAGTTCGGCATCAGTGCCCAACTCCACGACACTGTAGGTATCTAACGTCGATGTGATCGACGACGAGCATAACACTTGACGTGGCTGTAATCTGGAGACATCCCAGATAATAACATCCGACTCTCCGCTACCACCCACAATTGACACAAATCTATTTTTCTTATCGTTAATGACATAGTTGGGAGGTAACAATTTAATCTTCTTAATGGCAAAGCTTGAATTTTTAAACTTGACCGATTTCAATTGTAATTCAAATGATAAATCCCACAAATCTAAAATACCTTTCGATGTTCCAATTAAAACCCACGCTTGCTTATTATCAATAATAAAACTAGTTGGAACCCCATGAGAGAGGTTGTTTTGTAGCGTGATTACTGGTGTCATGGTTCTGATATCCAGTACAATCAACTTACAAGAAGGTGTGATCAGAAGCAAATATGGCTTTTCATCAGTAATCGAAAACATCACCTGGTTAGCGAACCCATCGATAGGATCAAGCTTATAATGTCTGATTAAATTTAATGATGTCGAGTTAGATCTGGCTCTTGACCTTCCACTAAACTCAATCCTAAAAATTTTGATGTAACCATCCTTTGAAGAAACAGCAAAGCAGTGTCTTGTTTTCAAAAAATCCAGAGACTTTACTGGTGATCCTAAATTGATTGAAAAACATGAAGAACCAGTCACGTTGGTTTCAAGTCTAACTATATCCCATATCTTCAAATACCCTTGCTCATCACCAGTTATGAAAAACTTATGGTCAGGGGAAACGATTACACAATTAATAGAAGATTTATGTTCAACTAATCTTGCAATTAAGATACCAGGGCGGCCATTATTCTCCTTCTTATTGGTTCCATTTTCAGACTCACGGTTGGAATTAGACGTATCAAAAGTTTGATTATTAGTTGGAACCTCAATATTCTTTAAAGCGGGCCCAAACTCAATATAGTCACCCAAAGTTGGATCAAATTTCATCTTGCTCAAGAACTTTAAAATATATGGGTTAGAGCCAGAGTAGCTGTGCTTGATTTTCGTTGTAATCTTTTGATAATTTAATGTTTCATCATTAAAATTCAAATCATTTGAATCAGATAAAACAGATGCTGGTCTTGGTGAAGCCAAGGTGGCAACCGGAGTACTCAAATTATTCGATGGCGACATAGCAGCAGCAGTTTCACCAAACACAGTCTCCTCATTAGCCAGTGTTGAAGGTTCTGCTTTCGTTGATTCCCCATACAGTAATGAAGAAGGACGTCTGTTTTTACTAGGCACTTTTATCGTTGTATCACTTATGATCGACGGTTGAGGAATGCTTAGGATTGCCACCACAGGTTGGGGTTCGTGAGACACAGGTAGAATGTTCTGAATCAATTCTGATTTATGAGTCACTTCAATGAACACTGTTCTAGGTAAAATGTTCATCTTCTTGAATTCTTCGTCGTTTGAATTCAAGCTTTTGAAGACACGGTTACTCGATCTAGCAACTCTATAAATGTACGACCGTAATGTCGCAAGCTTCCAAAGTTCATTTTCCATTAGTCCCACGGTTTTCAGCTTTTCAATTTGTTGTAAGTCAAATTGACTTAGTGGAATCTCTGAATTGTCAACGACGACTGTATCATCTGCTCCTTGGGTGCCATTCGGTCTATACATAGAGGTATGATTCTTTCCACCTCTCTTTACCATGAACGAGATGCCTGAACTACCAAACGAGTCAGCCTTCTTACCATTAACTTCAACTATTTGCCAAAATAAAGTAGGATCAGATCTTAACGACCAACTCTTGGTCAAATTGTAGACAGCTCTCGAGACAGGCTTATGCGTGCAGATGTATAAAGTATCCAGAGAAAAATCTGTCACCTCATATTGAAAGAATGGTCTAATTAACGGGTAGAGCATACAATACAGATCAGCAAGGGACAAGTTATCGCCGATTGAAATAATCAAATTCATCACAGATTGTCTAATGACTTCATTTGGATGTAAGATCAACTTGATGGTTAATCTCACAAGGTCCCATAAGTAATGTTTTCTAATTAATCCCAATTTGTTCAACTCGGTAAACACCTTAATGACGTTGGTTACAACCAATTCATCCGGATCATTCAAAGACTGTGCTAATAGCGGTAGAATGTATTGCTCTAAACTAACGATACCAACAAAAATGGATATGGAAACCACACTTGAAACAAAGCTCAAGCGTATCTGTGAATTTTTATCGTTCAAATACGTTATTAAGTGACTTAAGATAACGTCATTGGTTTTCTCTTTACCAAAAAATGCACCTAATGGTAGTATGTTTTTTAATAATGTCATTCTGACAAAGGCGTCTTGATCCGTCAGAATCTGAATCGTTAGATTTTCGAAACCATCCACTAAATTTTTATAGTTCTGATCAAGAGTAGAATCATTCGTAATCAAAAAATCGTTCTCGGTTTCAGGATCTCTGAAATCCTTTATTGGATTCTTGAACAAATTTGACATCTCGTAAAACCTTTTTGCAACATCTGCCAAGTATGGTAAACAACCAGCAAACACAGATCTAACATACCTTCCCTTTTCGTGCGGTTGTAACGACATCCCAGAATTAGTTGATGTAGGCGTTATTGGAGTCGTTGTTGATGATCCTGGAGTCATCGCTGATAATTCATCAACCTTGATATAAGTTCTCTTTAAGAAATGATGTAGTTTAGGCAAAATATATTCAGGGAAAATATATACGTTGATTGGTGTAATGACGTCAACCATGGTTAGCAATTGGGTGAGGCATCTTAAGGCTGCACTTTGCACATCTTCACTTGGGTCGTCTAACATGTAGATTAAATAAGGTAGGCAGCGATCCAACTTCGCTTCATCGTGCAACTGCTCACCTAATGAAAGAATCAAATCACATGCCTGGATTCTAAATGACGAATGTGTCGTATTTCTAACACTATGTAAAACCACTGAAAGAACTATTAAACATGAAAAGTCCATGTTTGTCGCCGTTTCTGAGTTGATTATCTTGGATGTCCGATTAGGTATATGTTTGTTCATCCCTGGTAAATCCATCTTCAAAGGGATCATGAAATGGTCATCGTCATCAGAATCTAACCTAGGTTCATCAGAGATTGATGGCTTAAAACCTAGATATAACGCAATCTTATCAAAATCGTTGTAAATTCTATTAATCCTCATATCACATTCCTTGAATTTTTCAACTAATTGATTCTTTGAATCCGACGTTGATGAAGATAGAGGTGCCATGTTGGATAGCTTTCTCATATATGGATGTAAAAAAGTGTAGAAATGGTCTGGAAAGGTGTTTCTCCTGTATTGTATTAAATAATCTTTGGCGCTCAATCTACTCTTTGGATCTAAACTGATCATGCTTTGAATCAATCTCCTTATGTTCAAATCATCAACCGAATCCAAATTAGGCATATACTCACCTTTCTTATATTTAAACATCTGTGCCAACGTGAAAATTGACAACCCTTCCATGTATAATTCTGCAATGACACATCCCAAGGAAAATATATCCATCTGCCAGGTCAACTCACCATCTTGAACTTCATCACCGCTTTTGCCTATATTATCAGCGGCATTAGCTCCAACACCTGTACCATCATCTGCAGTAGCAGATAGAAATCTTTCAGGCGCTAGATAGCATGCGTGCCTTTGACTGGTATCAAAATAAAAGCTGAACTGGGATGGGTTATCTTCCGGCAAATAGACAGGTTTGAAGGGTGCAAAATCACAGATTAAACACCAACCCCAGGAACTAACCAACACATTCTCCGTTTTCAGATCCCCATGGTAAATTCCCTTAGCATGTAATTTAGCCATTGCAGATAGCAATTGATACACAATCCACCTTTTTTCAATATCTTCCAAAAATGGTCTAACACTAATTCTCTCATAGAGACTGTACCGTATATATGGCCTCACGAGATACCCTGCCCTGGATGAATCTACTATCAATTGAAAGGGTAGAACATTCGGTATATCTATTAAATCAACTCGAAGCTTTTCTAATTGTTTAACCCAAGATGACAGATTCAACTGAGCGTTAGGCTTGATAAGTAGTTTGACTACAACTGATCCTTGAGGGTCTAAACACTTCACAGTTTTGAGAAACCTGGAAGACGATAAAGGTTTTGAATATTGGATTCCGGTGAGAAAGTCAATGTATGCGGATACGGCAATCGTTTGGGCAGTTGGTGCCATGAGAGATAACTCTGCACCCATGCTGAATAACGTTGATATGACGGTTGTTGTATCTGTGCGTATTGAAATATTTTGGTTGTATAGGCTTAGTTTGATCCACAGGTATTCAATGATTATATTAGCAATTGCAGTGAATAGTGATTCTATATTCTTTATTTTCAGTAATTATTGTTTAAACTTATTATGGTCTTGATGGCATCCTCTTGCACCTTTTGATTCATATTGAAGTCAACTCTACAACGATCTCCGTTTTTGAGGGTGACAGTGTACGGGTGTTTCTCCGCATTTTGCATGCACACATATATCATATATGCATATATATACACACATGCATGCATACAATATGCAAACGATCAAATATGATAGCTGTCTCCCTCTTTCTTCCACAATCTTAAGTTGATTAGGAAACAACAGAGAGTAGGGGTGTACTAATTCAGCAGAAGTATAAATTGGAAATATAGTTGAACAATATATAAAATAAAAAAAATAAAAAGCAAACACCATAGAGAGGAAAAGCGCAAAGAACAACAAACAATAAGGGAAACGGCATTTAAAAAATAGGAGATTGAGCAAGGCTAAGTTTTTCAAAGCTTTGACTATTTATCCGCTATTTCATATCAGTGGTCATTAGTCATTTAAGTGTATATTATTCGTCTGTCTCGTTTAAAGTTTTCCACTTCTTCGTGTAACAATATTTTCATCTCATTGATATTCGAAGACCTCCATTCAAAGCTAAAATCAAAGGATTGTTTGAGAACAGGTTCATCCTCCGGATTCCTAACTTTCAAAAGAAATTGATGCTCGATACATTGTTCAACAGTCAATCTAGAGGATGTGCTCCAGCAAAGTAGTCTATCAAGCAAGTCATATGCCGATTCGTTAGCATGAGGGTAGATGTTACTCCATTGTTGTTTAGCAAACTGAGGCTTTGGTGACGAAAAATACTCCCAAGCAGTAGTTGATCCATAGCCGAATATCACGTTTCTGGGTGGTGTTCCTAGTATCTTACAAATTTCAGTAATCTGATGCATTTGGTCTTCACCTATAAACAACGGCTTCCGACCGTACAACTCTCCGAAGATACAGCCGACCGCCCACATGTCGATCTCTTTGCCATAGTTACTCCTTGTAAGAATTAGTTCTGGAGCTCGATACCATCTTGTCGCCACATAATTAGTAATTATGTTGGACCGATGATTCTTATTCATGTACTGGCTTGAAATTCCCCTAGCTAAACCAAAATCGCATATCTTTAAGACACCTTGAGAAGAAACAAGAATGTTGCCTGGTTTCAAATCCCTATGGATCACATCAGCAGAATGAATGTACTTTAAACCACATAATATCTGATATAAAAATGATTGGATATGAAATTCAGAAAATTGAACCGAAGAATGGATAACTTTAGCAAGATCATAATCCATCAATTCTTGGAAACAGTATAGCCCATCGTAAGGCTTCACATAAACTATATCCAGGTCGATCAAATTGATGATATTCTTGTGACCTTTAAAGAAGGCCATCAACTTCAGTTCTCTTATTGCCCTTCTCAGCAAAACTTCCTTGTTAAAAATATTGTTGACCTTTTTAATAGCTATGGATGTCTTGTCTTTGGATTGTAAATCGATAGCTGAGCAAACAGTCCCATATGACCCTTTACCCAATAAATTAACAACACTGTACCTGGAATCCAAAGAGAAGTTTGCCTTCTCATAAATAGCCCTTGCAGATGGTGTTTTCAACTTTGGAAAGCTTTGCTGCTGCCCTTGTAATTGATCGGATTGGATCCTCTTTATTAGGCCTGAGAAATCTTCCAGTTCTTTAACATTTGGCATTATAGTCTTATGGTATATTGAGCCGGTAGATATCAAGCCAGTAGTTAATCGAAAGCCTACCTTTAAAAAGGATAGAGCATCTAATATTATTTTGAAAGGTAACAAACAAGTGTTGGCGCTTTCTCTGAACCCCTTCATTGGGGTTATCTTTAAACAAAAAACCCACAACTCGCTTACCGTCGCGGCGAGAGGGGCATTTATTTTAGCCACATTTGATTTTTCGAGATAATGAATAAACAACAGCCAATTAAAATGAATAGGAAAACAAATACTAGATATTAATGAATAGATAATCTTCAATCCCATTGTGGTAACGTTCGAAACAAAGAGCATAGAACCGAAAGCAAAACATGAAACAAATGAAACTAGAGAAAACAATAGAGGGTCTGAAAACAAGTTAGAAAAAGGTTAAAATCTGATAGCTACAATTTAGAAAGCTGAAAAATTATAATGATGAAAAGAAAACCAAAATTAAGTCCGAGAATAACCAACTCAGAAACCCCCTTTACCCCCTTACCAAAACCAACACATAAAAAAGAATAAAGCACATAGAGAATTAAAATCGAGTTTAGGCGAAACAAAAAGAAGGTGAAACACCTCCATCAGGAACATGAGCCAACTCCAATTGCTGGAACTTGTCGGAACACTTATGGAAGTAGAGTCCACTTATGGAGCCAGTCATTTGGTTGAAGCAAACGTAGTAGAAGCCGGCAAAAGAAGCACCCCTAATATCTTTGACGGCAGCATCTGGAACTAGAAACATCTCTTTCCATCTCATGTATAAAAACTCGTTATTTAAGCTCGAATTATATATTTCCTGATTCTCTAGATCGTTATCAACATTGAAATCTAACGATCTCCAACTAGGAAATCTCCCCCAATGTTGTAAATCATTTCTTTTGTTGGACCCCCAAGTTTCATTCAATGTATAAAAAGAATAGTGAGGTCCTATAATTTCACCTTTAAAAAAGGTTGTTATTTGTGGATGGCTCTCGGTGAGTCCATGAATAGTTAAAAATCCACATAAATAAGAATTGTTCAAATCGACATCCTTCAAATCAACATGAACCTCATACGTCGATCTGCCCGATTGTTGTGATCCTATAAACGAGGAGTTTGGTTTTAAGAAAGATGAAATTTTGCTTCTATAAGTTTTGGTGAAGAAATCTTTGATTTCAATTTTAGGTTTAGCATCTTTCAGTTTATATGGTTTCGATTTTGATTCTTGTATGGCGGAATTTGTTGACGATTCGTCCTCTAATTCGATATCCGGATCGTTCGCATTTTGATCTCCATGATTCTTAAGGGTCTTTGACAACTGATCATGATCACTCTCGTTGCTGAAGTCGTTCCAAGATGGATATTTGAGTTTCAACTCTTGTTTGATTTGATCGATCCTTGTTTCGTCGTTTGGACCAGGCATAATTTCGGATCTTGGTGTAGGCATAGCGAAATCTAAATGCGGTTATGGGTATATCAAGGTTACAGGGAACCAAAAGTGCAATGCTGCTTCAAAATAAAGGAACAAAATAGGAAGAAAACTGTGGTGTTTGTTGTGTTCACAAACCAAATGAGAATAGGAATTTTAAGAACGATAAGAACGAGGAATCAAATAAAGTTTGCTTCTGTGAATCAAAATATAGAACAAACAAGAAGATCAAATCGATTCAGATGGGTATCTAAGAAGAAATAAAATCAGTAGCTGTAGGTAGGTTCTTGGTGAAAAACAAAGGGTGTTTAAAATTGTATACATCGACATATATGCAACAATAATTTATATCCCAGACTTCGAGTCAGATACCTGAGCTTATATTTATATATGCGAATTTGATAGCCGGGCTGCGCTCGCTGAGGCGATAAGAATCGTGCACGCTGCTAAAATGGACCGATTGCCAAACACGGTAGCCTGTCCCCCCACCTATATATACTCCAAACCAGCTGCCTGGCACTAACTACTTGGCCACCACCACAAGTTGCATCCGGTCTACTAACACTCAGCCTATCAAACTGCTCCTATCTCCAGTAAACACACCAACAACAGCAAATACAAAACAGGAAACACAGCTAACGAGATCACTGTAGTGCAAAAAGTTGCGCACACAGCCACAGTGACTCACACGCATTGTAGCAAAACACGTGGCGAGTGCAGACTGAAAACCGGAATCATGTGGCGGTGCACGGCTACCGCACGCCCAGAGATCACCAAAGTCACGTGACTAAACGGAGAACTGAAAAAAAAAAGAAAAAGGAGTCGCAATTATACAGCCGGTTGTCGATTTTTCAGTCGATATTATCATTACTCTGAAGTGTTATTTCAAAGGGTCTTTGAAAAATATCTCACGTACTGTAATTATCAACTACAATGACCGAAGAAGGTGAACTGGTTTTAACTTTAGATGAACCACCTGTTCAAGATCCAAACAGAGCTATCAAGGATATAACCTGCGGTGTTATATCAGGTATCGCACAAGTTTTAGTATCACAGCCGTTCGACATAACCAAAGTTAGACTACAATCTGCAAAACAGGGTGAATACTCCTCCGTTTTAGATGTTGTCACCAAATTGGTTAAGAATGAGGGTGTGCTGGCATTTTATAAAGGTACATTGACTCCTTTGGTGGGAATCGGTGCTTGTGTTTCTATCCAATTCGGTGTCAACGAATTCATGAAGAGATTCTTCAACTCTTATAACGGAAAAGAAGGCCAGATCACCAACTCCCAATATTTCCTGTGTGGTATGTCTTCTGGATTTGCCAACGGGTTTTTGGCATCTCCTATCGAACATGTCAGAATCAGATTACAAACGCAAAAGGGTACCGCCACTTCAGCAACGAAACCAGAATTCGATGGTCCTGGTTCAGTGATTAAGAAATTGTACAGTACAAACGGTACGAGATTGATATTCAAAGGTTTGGGACCCACTTTGGTTAGAGAGTCATTTGGTATGGGTTCATACTTCATGACTTTTGAAATGCTGGTCAAGAACGAGATGGTTACTAGAAATATCGAGAGAAAACAGGTTGAAAGTTGGAAACTATGTTTGTTCGGTGGTCTGGCCGGTTATGCTATGTGGTTGACCGTTTATCCGATCGATGTGATCAAGTCAACCTTACAAGTGGATAGTTATAAGAAGCCAATGTTGAAAAATTCGATTGACGCTACAAGTTTCATCTTCAACCAAAACGGTGTTAAGGGTTTCTTCAAAGGTTTCACTCCAGCTATATTGAGAGCTGCTCCAGTCAACGCAGCTACCTTCTGTGCTTTTGAACTATCGATGAGAGCAATTGGTTAATAGATTCAATAAGGAACAGGAAGTAGATAATTTATACAATCCACTCGCCCTTCCTTCCACTGCATGTATAGTTAGATTAATAATAATATAATATTCAATGAAAAAAGTAATAAAAAAAACGCAAACACTAATTAAGAGCATTCAAAAAAACAAATAAAAAAACACAGGATTACGAAGAAAATCAAAAAAGGGCCCTGAAACCCAAAAGTATATCATACAGCTTAAAACAATCCAACCGACAAAAACTTATCCACGTATCTATTAGATCTGCTAGTCCCGTCAGTGTTCAGAGTATTGTCATCGTCTTCATCGTCGTCGTCTTCATCCTCATCTGCTTCGTCTTCCAATCTTCTCAATAGATAGTCAACCTCAACTTTTTTAGTTAAAGGAATAACAAGCTCTTTATAAAACTTGACGATTCTTTCAGGTTTCACTTTACTTTGGGGGTTCTGAGTGAACTTCAACGTTGGATCGGTACCATATGCTTTTGTCTTTTCCAATAATCTGTCCAAGATCTTCTCTTCCACAGCAGCATTCGTAATTGCATCTTCTATCCCCTTAATGTTCTTCTCCTTGATCAGCTTAATAAATCTAGGTCTTTCACTAACAAACTTAGCCTCGGCGACGAACTTACCGAAATGGATACGACGAGACAACGACTGTAGGCATTCGATGTCGGCCATTGCAGTGGACCCCAAGTTTTCAGGTTGGTCGCCTCTGTGAGCAGCTATACCAGGCACGATCTCCTTGATGTATACTTGCATGATCTGCTTGTTGATGTTGATCTCATCCGAGTACGACGCTAACACTTGTGGGTAGTTCACATTAGGTAGGAAAGTGGGTAGGAGAGCATCTGGGAAGAATGGAGTTTCGTCGGGAGCTTCGAACCGTCTTAGTTGAGAGTGGATCTTCTCATGCTGTGATAGTAACCAGTCTAAGAAAGATCCATCAAAGTTAGGTATTGGGAACTGGTTGGATTTGTAAACGGAGGGAGATTCATAGTACTGAGATCTCTCGATGAAGTTGAAGATGATCGTATCCTCCATACGAACCAACGCATCTCTGATGTTGGCGAGATCCAGTACAGTTTTAGGTTTCATGAAATCCATTTTGTGGAATTGCCAATGTAAGATGGATGTGCCTACAAAAAAAGTCTGGACTGAGGAAGAAATAAAAGTGGAGAAATGTAGCTACAAAAAAATAATATATCAAAGGTGTTTTTATCAGCAAGTCGATGCACCGGCCATACAAATTCTAAATCCACCGCCGCGAGTTCTACGCTTGCATCGCAACTTTCTGACAAGGCTGTTTCTTTTTTTTTAAAAAAATTACTGTTTAGTTGCAGAACCACTTGACAATACAGCCTCTTTCGCTAATGCTCCAGTCCACAGATAACATACAATTGCTATCGTTCACTGCCCGCAGAAGGTTATCAGGGGCCCGGTTGGGATATCTAGGCTACCGACGCTCAAAACGGGCTGTATTCTTTCTATTCAAAACAGTCATGCACACGTGATTTCTGGTCACATGCCCGAAACCCCCCATATATTTTTTATCAGTGTTTTTTATAATTTATTCGGAATATATTATATATACTGTATCATAAAACTAGAATGTGCTTAGTCTCTTTTCAAGCTCTCGTTTATTGCAATCAATCTTTCCCTATCATAATTCATCAATTTGTCGTTACCGTCCTCGTCAGTGGAATCCATCTTGCGACGTTTCAAGTATCCAATTATATCGTTCAACTCTCCAATGTTCAACAACATGGAAATTTCACGCCACCATAAGAAGCGCTTGATTCTATCGTCTTTACTTCCACCAAATCCATAATTTTCGTACGCATCGCTGAGGTCCTTCTCGGATTTGTTGTTCATCTTAACGCTCGATGAAACAACCGATTCGTTGTAATGACCCCCAATATAGTCGTCATAGAGTATGATATGGGCAAATTGCAACACGGTGTAAACGGTCACAGTTAACAACAAACTTAAAAAGATGGTTCTCCGATTTTGTTTCATTTGCTCGTACATTGAAGAATTTGGATCCATTGAGTTGAAACTCGAGTTATCTGTTGCCCATTGGTATCCTCTGTATTCGTGCTCGCGTGGGTAGTGGTCTTCCCAAGTACCTGTTCTACTAGGGTTGTAACTGTGTCGATAGTTAGATGAGTATACTGATCTTTTGTGTTCCTCTGTTGGTGGCCTGTAGAACGACGATGAGTTGTCCTCCCAACCAATCTGATAGTTGTCGTAGTTGGCTCTGGTACGTGGATTTTTCAACAGTGTGTAAGCAGCCAAGATGATTTTAAATCTTTGATTTTTAACATCTTCCGTTAAAACTGTGTGTGGCCCTTGTTGCTGTAATTGTTGCTGTAAATTAGAGTTACTTGCAAATCGCAAGTTTGATCCAAGAAATCCTTTCTTCTCAGGAACGATACTAACACCTTCATACGTCTTTGAATCAGGATGATAAATCTTGGCGAGTTTATAGAAATGAGATTTCAATTCTTTCGGTTTGAAATTAGAACGGTCTTTGAAACCGAGTACCTGATACGGAGTCGATGGTTTCTTGCCCACAGGATAATTTTTAATCATATCTAATAACTCCGGATCGTGATCTGGGTCAATCGCAGGTGTATCAGAAGAAGGTATAGATGATGCGTACGACCGTTGGCCCCTCTTCACACAGCTGTTGAATGGCAGACATGATGCACTTGTAAAAGTGTTGGTATGCTTGATCACCAACGGGCAACGTATATGTGGAACCGATCTTATGAAGAGCACATTTTCAAATCCCGATATGTACGCTCTCATCCTCAGTAACTGCAGTTTGTTCCAATAAGATCGACAAAATACAGAGCAGATTGTAGCAAACCACAAAAATGAAAATAAATTCCAATGAAGATTAAAAGCTACACTCTTGGAAACTATCGGAGTACAAAAGGGCAAGCTCTCTTGTCATTCCTAACAAAACTCCCCAAAAACAACTCGCCTGGCATCTGAAAGTGCTTTAAGTAAATTGAGCAAATAGGGGGAATAAGCCGCGGACTGATGGAGTCTGATGTAATCGATTATGTACGAGCTCTCATGGGTTGCTACATACCCATATGTAACTAGTACCCCTGGGTTGACTGCCGTTTTCCTTCCCTTACTCAAAGTCTAAAAATCTAATCAATGTTAAATAAAAATCTACGTATAGAGAGATATGTATGTATGTATGAAAAGGATATTGGTTAGTAAAACTAGTAACCAGCAAAGAGGGTTATGAGGGACTTGAAAACAGATTCAAAAACCCAATATAAATAGAAAGGAATGGAAGGCCACACTTCACAAGGGTAAAGAAAAAGAAATAAAAAAAAAAATGAAAAAGACAACGTCAAAAAAGAAAATTTTGAACAATGTCAAAGAAAGGTTAACTAGAGTCAAGTAGTAGTGAAGAAAAAGAAGCACTATAGACTTGAAATTCCAGCTCTAATCAATTTAATTAACAGGTTTTAGACCCAACCCGTTGATATTTCTATACATCAAAACACCGTTGTCACCTTCGACGAATTGGCAACTTCTAGAACTCTTCCATAAACTAACCCACATGTTTTCACCTGAATATCTGTAATGTTCACCCATGACTTTCTTGATTGCCTCTGTTGCAGGTCTAGCGTTGTAGAAAGGCAGTCTTGAACAGTAGTGATGTAAAACGTGGGTCTCGATGATGTCGTGGAAGAAGAACCAACCAACAAAACCAAACTCTCTATCGATGGTGGCAGCGGCACCTCTAGCGAAATTCCATTCACGAGGTTCGTAATGTGGTAAATTGTTATCAGTGTGTTGTAAATAGGTGATGAACACCAACCAGTGATTTGTGAAAACATAAGGTAAGAACCAGTTGATGAACATCGAGAAGGCTCCAAAAGTTTTAGTAAATTGGTAAACGACAAACAGTTGGACCATCAATCCAATGTCTGATAAAACGATGAACCAGTAGTCTCTCTTTTCAAAGATTGGCGAGCTTGGGTTGAAGTGGGAAACTAAAAACTTGTTTGTTTCAGGGTATTTTTGACCAGTAACGTTGGTGGCCAAATATGCCCACCAACCACCAAATTGTTGAATTAACAAGGAGATCAAAGTGGTGATTGGGGCATCTTCAGTCATATCATGAATTTTTTCAACCATGCTCAAACCTCTAGATTCTTTAAATTCTTCAGCTGTCTTTGGAACAAACACCATATCTTTGGCGATGTTTCCTGTTGCCTTGTGATGCTTACCGTGAGAGTATTTCCATGAAAAGTATGGAACCATTAAATAGGAATGTAAGATCCATCCAACGGTGTCGTTAACCCAGCCGTAGTCACTGAAGGCTTGATGACCACATTCATGGGCCAGGACCCAGATACCGGTGTAAGGTAAAGACAAAATAATGGCATATGAAAGCCAGGCGACTCCTCTTAAAAAGGTGTTTGGTAACATTGGGATCGAGTAGTTTGCAACGGTACCCATCATTAGGATGACAGCAATGTCACGAAAGACATAATAGAAAGAAGTTGTCAAACGGCGTTCGTAGCATTCGTGTGGGATTGCACCTAACAATTGTTTGATGGTGTAATCAGGGACTTTAAATTCATCACCGAAGGTTCCAGTGGCAGTTAAACCATCAGTTAAAGTCTTTGTGTTTTTGAAGGAGCCAATGTTACCCGATCTTTGGGTAACTGTGGATCTAGAATTGGCATCGTTTCCAGAAGCACCGGTGAGTGTGACGGCAGACATTGTGGATCAGTATTCTATTCAATGAGGGGAGTTTAGTTATTATGATATACAACCAGCTGTGCAACAGGGGAAGTATAAATTCTAGAAAACAGGCAACAAAAAGATCAGGGGATAGGGATCGCAGTCAAGGGTAAAAGGACCTGAAAAAAGCAAAGGCAGGAAGAGTAGGAAAGTTGAGAATTGAAAAGTGCAAACAACCTACAGCCAAATAACCAAATAACCAGCTAAAACAGGGAAATGTCAAGGAAAGTCAAGAGAAAAACGGTCGATTAATAATATGGACAAGATAACACACCACAGAAGAAAAAGTAATTAAAACTAATAAGGGGCCTAGCTCCTCCTCTCACACAAACAATCAAAATTCGTAATATATGGCTGCTAGCCAGAGAGAGAGTCGTGCGGCGCAACAGTTTAAACGTCCCTCCCTCCCTGCCTTTTCTGACTTTCGCGCGCTTTTTCTCTGGCCCTGTTTTTTTTTGTTGGCTGTTGGGTGTTTTTTGTGTGCTGTGCACGCCCTTCGGTGTTCCTTTATCTCTCTGCCATTCTGGGCGATGTGGCGGTGCTGTGTTTCGATTCTTTCACCGCCACATTTTGTGGTGTCACGTGATTCAGATGGGTCGATGATGTTTGAGTCGATCGACGTCTTGCTTTTGAACTCCCGCCAGTCTCCTTTTATTTTTTTCATTTTTTCATTTTGTCATTTTTTTACGTGGCAGGGAGCGTGTGCCGCTAAGGGCCTGTGAATCAGTCAATCTAGCTAGCTGCGATATATATCCATGCGAATCTGCGAATCTGGCAGCCCTGCAATCTGGGTGGTCTATGGTTGGTTGGTTGGTTGGTGTCTTTAATCTTTGTTAATTTTGCTTTAGATCGCCTGTTCAGACACTCTTATCTATTGGCTCGTTTGGGAAATTCTTTGTTTATTCTATTGTAATTCTTTAATCCTTCACTCTTGCACCACCATCAAATGTCATCAGAAACCAAAAGGGAAATCAAGAAGAAGCCAGTTTCTTTCTCTAACATCTTGTTAGGTGCCGGGTTGAACATGTTCGAGGTGACCACTTTAGGTCAACCTTTGGAAGTCACCAAGACAACGATGGCTGCCAACCGTTCACTTTCGATTTTCCAAGCCACCAAATTGGTTTGGTCTAGAGGTGGTATCCTTGGGTTTTATCAAGGTTTGATCCCATGGGCTTGGATCGAGGCAAGTACAAAAGGTGCTGTCTTGTTGTTCGTCTCCTCTGATGTCGAACACCGTTTGCTAACTGTTGGTGCCTCACCTTTCGTCTCTGGTATCGGGGGTGGTATTTCAGGTGGGTTGGTCCAATCGTATCTGACGATGGGATTCTGTACTTGTATGAAGACAGTTGAAATCACCAGATCCAAACAGAAGGCCATTCCTGGTGTTCATCAACAAACTTCGTTTGAAGTCTTCAAAGATATCTACAAGAAGGAAGGTATCAGAGGGATCAACAAAGGTGTCAATGCCGTCGCCATTAGACAAATGACTAACTGGGGTTCCAGATTTGGTTTGAGTAGATTGGCTGAAGATGGAATTAGATCGTTCACCCATAAGAAACCAGAAGAAAAATTGTCCGCTGTTGAAAGAGTCTTTTCATCTGTTGTTGGTGGTGGGTTGTCTGCTTGGAACCAGCCTATTGAGGTTATCAGAGTTGAGATGCAGAGTAAGACGAATGATCCAAACAGACCTAAGAACCTTTCCGTTTTCGGTGCTGCCAAATATATCTACCAAAATAACGGTATTGCTGGCTTATACAGGGGTGTCACACCTAGAGTTATGTTGGGTGTTTGGCAAACCGTGTGTATGGTTACCTTAGGTGATTATGCTAAAGAGTTCGTCGCTAGTTTAACCGGGGAGACTCCAACCGGTAAACATTAGAACTTTATGTTTTCTCTTATTTTGTGTGAAAAAACTAATTAATTGATTAATTACTCTTTTTTTTAAATTTTTTGCTTACTATTAGAAGTTGTTATAAAAGATTCATTATTAGTAACTATAACAGTTGTAAAGTGATTAAATGAGTGGATGTAGATATCTACGGATCTAAAATGACAAAAACATGCTACACAGGAACGACGCTGCAAATAAAAAAAAGACAACAACGACGAAAAGAAAGAAAGAAAGAAGAAGGAAATTATAAGTTTTAATAACCAAATAAATAAATAATAGTAATATAATGAGTGATCGATGTATTTCACATTTATTTCTTTCTCTGCACACCCCATTTATCGTAACAGTATAATCCAACAAATGTCAAAGTTAGACCAGTCCATTGGATTCCATTCAACTTTGTTCCTTCAACTAAAATTGAACAACTGATGATAATGATTCTCTTCAAGATGTTGGCAATCGAATAGTTTATAGGAGTAACCAATCCTAAAATTTGGAATGCGACTATCGATTGGATGAAGTGTGACAAACCATTTATTAAGAACAGGAACGCGAGTTGTGAATCGATCAAAGATAACGAATTGACATCGCTTGATGATGTTAGCTCACTCAACAAGTAAAATGGGAAAGTTAGAACAAAGCCAACGATTGAACAATAGAACAAGACCGACATCTTATCCAATTTCTTTTCAGAATTGTGAACTAACTTGTTCAAAGATTGAGAGGAATTTCCTAACAACGGCGTTATTGGAGGTGACATATTTTTTGGTGTCATCGAAATAGGTAGAATTGGAGTCGTCGTTGCAGATTCGCTCTTGATTATCTTGAAATTCAACTTGTTTGTGAAATAATCTTGCTTTGTTTCTTTGTTTTCAAAAGTCAGAATCTTCTTAGCAAAGATATTCTGTGAAACGAAGATGAGCATCGAAACAAATGCAAATATACAACCTTGATAGAACATTTCATCATTCAACGACAAGTTGTTATTCTTGATACAAGACATCATGACACCAAGAACCAAGGGAATCAAAGTTAAGTAGGTCTTGATGCTGAAAACTTGGTGAAACATAAATCTATAGATTAAAACAGTTGTCAATGGCGATAATGCCTTGATTGTATGAACTAAGGAAACAGGTATAATAGATGTTGCCTTATGCGATGCGATGTGTCCAACAAATTGGAAGATACCCATTGGTAAAGTTGTCTTTAAGACAAACATGCTTGGTTTTAAGAAATCTTGGGTGATTGAGTAAGAATAGCTGTTCAACTCCAATGGGAAAGTACCCTTTGGGAATCTGTTCAATAGAGAACCACCAGCATCTTGTTCTGCGTATAACGAGTTTGGATTGATGTGGTGTCTATGCGAGGCAAAGATGGAATCGTACCTCTTGATGAATGCAACGGTAAGTAAACAAAACCCAGCGTTGATCAAAAATTGGATTTCAGTTAAAGTACATGGGAAACTGAACTCTTTTAAAATCGATTTAGTCGAACTTGATGATATGACCGATGCCAAATACCATATGGCACACAAGGCACACAATTTCCAATCGATCAAGGGCAGTATATCAGCACTGTGTTTTGCAAAGAACTCTTTTGAAGTCTTGTGGGCGTTCTGTAATTTGGAAAATTTGCTTCCTAATATGTAAAGCATAATGGTGAGTGTTTCTTTTTATAAACGATTGATGAAATGATGATAAATAATTGAAAGAATCCTTGTTCTAATGTGGAAGCGACCAGTGAAATAAATTAAAAATACAGGTTTGACGAGAATTTGAGCAAAATTAATGAACAAAAATAATCACGTGAAAAGTTTGTGAGTTTTGATGGACAAGCTGTTGAAGACGACAGGATGTTGCTGGTTTTCGGTTAATTAACTATAATTAATTAATTTGTTTTTTAAAGTAAGTAGCGAGTGAAATGAGTCTATTGGAACAAACTCGAATGGAAGCAAATCTGGGTGTGATGTTATTTTAATCTTGGTATCTTTATTTTAATTTTGGTATCAACGTGGCTTGCAGAAGTGTACTGTATAGCTGTTTCAGGGGAAAATCCAGGATAAAGAGCAAAGAGAAGCAGGATGGGTAATTAGATGTATCCAGAACTTGACGCTATTTATAGAAAACTTTTTATTGAGATCGAGGCCTAAAGTTTAACAGATGTTGAACGAATGCAAGAACACGATCAAACGAAGGACAAGAATACGATCAGATATAACAACGTTTGATAAAAAAAGTCTCAAGAAAACCAGTGAAGTTGAAGAAGTCAAATAAATTAAAAAATCAAAGCAAAGAAAGAAAAAAAAACACAAAAATGGCTGGAGGTTAGCATGTTTATATGAGGCACCACACAAATTGTTGCTAGGTGTACAAAACCTCTAATGGTGCGTGCATTGCTTTTTTTTCTTTCCTTTTTGTGGTGTTTGTTTTTTCTGTTGCATCCGCATCCGCATTTGCTGGCGGGGCGGCGCTGCCTAAGAGCTATAATCAGAATTCGCTGCGGATCGGGAAGCTGCAACGCCAGAAGAAGAAACGAGTGCGGCGTCTCGGTGCCATGCTCTAAACCTCTTGATTCAGGACATCGGATGGCTCGCTGCTGCCATGGGGCACATATTTCGCTGGCGCGCCCCCCCCCTCCCAACCAGCCACCGCACATTGCGCCCACCCCCTGCTGAAATCGATTGTTAGGTGCGTTGCGTTTGCCACAATATCAACGGACCCGACGCTCCTGTTTCACACTTCACGACGAAGACCACCACCAGTATATGCACCACACGGTGGGGTGAGTGGGAGCTGTGAAACGGGAGCTGCTTTGTGCGCACAAAAATCACGCTTATTTATATATTTAAATACATATTATATATTATACAAACCTTTCAACCGGTCAAAGAATCTTAAAATTGCTGTGTGAAGGAGAAGACAGAACATAGTTCCTATCCAACTCCGACGGGATGAAATCGTTATCTCGATTTATATATCTATCGATATCGATATGAATTAAACTTCTCTCCGTGCCAATCCAACTCCAACACCGAAACTTGCCCAAAGTGGATGCCAGCCAGATCGTTCCAGTTCCACAGGCTCCCTCGTCCCGGTCTCAGAGCCTCCGCAGCCCCGCTGTCCGCTCAAAACAGAAAATATTTAACTATTACGGTATGGAGTCGTGTGTAAATTACCAAAATCGATTGCAACTACCGAAAATGGCTCGCTCTCTATATTTATTTTTCCTTTTCTGGTACAAGCTAGTTGGTAAATAAGCATGTCTGGGCCGTGTGTTGAAAATGTCAGAAATGTTGGTATGTTCGCGAAGCTATATAGTCTTTTAAAGTGGAAAACAAGTCATGTCACCTGCTCTTCCATTTCAACAATTTCATTGGAACTTTGGACCCCAGCTCCATATTATATTCGCACACAAAGCAATGATTATGTTAAGTGATTTTACTCATCCAGACTTGTAGTAATGCATCTCCTTTAAATGTATTGGATACAATTCGTATACATAGATACATCCCTTCCTTCCTGAATTGATGCATTTGGTTTATGAAAATGTATATTTTTAATGGGGAGATACACTAGCTGGGTTTCTGATGTAGTTACTAACTCCACAAAAAGTCCATCGACTATAACAATTTCTTTCTTTCTCGTTTTCATTTCAATATTCTATTAGATGGCTAAATTTTCTTGCCAATTGTTTTGCCCTCCTATGTCTCGAGTTACAATCCCCCTTGTAGAAAAAGACGATAAAACATCCAAGGGTTAAGGATCTTTTAGTTTTAGAAATGCCATAGAAAGATGAACAAATTAGGAATGTCTTTGTTTGTACAAAGAGTATTTAAAATTAATTATCGATCCCCTTTTCTTTTGACCTTCCTACTGTGGTCTGTCGATCGTTACAATGGTATAAGAGGTGTACCAGATAGAAGTATACGTATAGGTTAAAAAATAGAAAACTTTCATTTTGCCCCTATACCAAGTGAAATTTGAGTGCTCAACAGCTAGTTGATCGTGTTTCTCCTTTTACTATATGCAATCGCTCCAGCAATTTTTTTGGGGAAAAGTTGATGGGCAACGTGGGGGACTAAGTTTTCAAATTGGATAACTGATTTCTACTGCAAGCTTTTAAATTCACACTTAGTTTCAGTTTTGATATTCGATGGTCCTTGTATAAATGGTACTCACTGAGTATCAAACTCAACGAATGGCACGTGCCAGAAGTTATTGCAACTTTTACAAGTCCATTCCAATCACATCATCGCACAACTTTGTGGTCATTAAGATATGTATATATATATAAATTCCCTTTTCGCATTGGCTCTAAAGTTTATATCAATTAACAAAAAACTCCAGTCCACGTGGAGAGAATGTGAATTTGTTCTCGAAATTTATATTTGTTTAATTCGATGGAATATGGCCAAGCGTGCCAGATTATCTATCGTTCTACTCTCATG
Source organism: Ogataea paraovalis (assembly GCA_030565405.1). Lineage (NCBI taxonomy): Eukaryota > Fungi > Ascomycota > Pichiomycetes > Pichiales > Pichiaceae > Ogataea > Ogataea paraovalis. The sequence goes on along the minus strand of JAJMBU010000052.1, from coordinate 37,899 downwards.
TAATAGCCCCTACAATTGATTCAGCTTGTTGCAGGTAGATCTCTATTTCGGCCGAACCATTCAGCATGCTAATTTGGTTCATAGAGTGCAAAAATGTCTAAATCCAGGAGCTCGAGTCCCAATTAAGTTAATTTAGATTTTTACTCATTGGATATCAAGTAGCCTCTACTTTTTGCAACAGATTTACATTTAATATATTTTATCGTATCTACACTTATTATATTTCCCCTCACGACTCGTCAACTAAATGTGTGAGTGATTGGAAATCTGCACTATATATATTATATATAATTTATATAGTACGGTACGTGCCTCTCTACACAAAGAATATGGATTGAGAATTGGCAACACCCGTCGCGTGTCTTTAAACTGCCACCCCAATGGGGCATGCATTCCTCTCTGTTGCAGCCCAGTGCTCTTACAATGCCTGTATTATACACACCCCAATTACCTGGACGCGTACCGCGCTCCAGTTCTAGGCCACTCCCCTTGGCACTTCTGGTTCCCAGACCCCCGCGGGCCCTGCTTCCCACACGTGGCGGTCGCACTTTCTGGTCCAGCGGGCACAGGCAGAGGCACCCCTACCGGCGCTGACACCCCCCTCTTTTGCCACCTCATCACTTATGCTCACGATAGAGCAACCTGCATCTGTGTTTTGGTACGTTGCTCTCGGACCTCGGACTTTCGACAATAGCGGTGGTGTTCTATCTTGAAAGCAACCGTGGAGTTTCTAATACGCATATATCCAGTTAAGATATTCACTTGGCAAAGACGAGTGAACCTGCCCTCTCATTTCCAAGTCTAGAAATGCGAATTTGAATATTATAAATTGTAGTATCCCATCACCCCAGTAAAATCAACCCAGTTTACGGAATATTATATCTTGCCCCCACCCCTTTCAGGCATGCATGAATGCACGATGCACCTGAACTCAAGGGTGTTTTTCAAAAAAAAGGAGAAAAAGAAAGAAAAACGATAACACAACCAAGACAGAAAGAAGTCGAGAAGTCAAAACGGCATAGCTTGTTGTAGCAATAGTGAATACAAGAAGGATATTGTACGTCGTAGATAACGTAATCTAAATATGGAAAAACTTCAACAAAAGTCAACGCAAATAAAATAATAGAAAAAAACATTTAAAAATATGACAATCATGTGAAAGAGGACAGCTCAACATTTCACTATAGGTACAAACTAGCCTCACTGGCAATAATGAAATCCTCGCCCCTTTAGAAACTGACTGTTCTCAGTTCAATTCGACGGTAATAATAAATAGTAAGGTAATTAATTCTCGGAATGAGTTTACTTTGTTGGACTTTTGTCGATCAGATAACATCCAATCCATGTATAAATTGAATAAGATCCAGACCTTCAATTGTGCAATGGCGAAAAGAACACCTCTCCTCAACGCGGTCTCTCGATCTTTATTCATCCCACCTTGCTTATCTGCCTTAGTTAAGTTATTGCCAGCAACAAAAATAAATTAAAGATATTGTGTATCAATTATATTTAATTTAAATATTATATACCCCAGACAATCACGATCTCCAGGAGTTGAAAAAAAAGACAAAGTTAGATTAATAATATAGAAAAAACACTACTAGCACATGTAAATTCACTTACACCTGCGTCACTGATACCTGTATTACCGGGAAGTGCTCCTTGGTTTTATGTGTAGGTTTCTTCATCAATCTTTTTCAAGCTGATAAATGATATCATGACGCGATATAAACCTCACAACTATATAGACCGGTATAATTCAAAACCTCTTTCTTTGCTACTTGACTTCTATAGAGGGTGTCCTTTTGAAAACAACCGGAAATTCACCTTAAAATTTTGACCAATTGAATAATTAAAACTAGATTCAGCATTTCGTTTGGCTACTTCAATTGAGGCAATTCATCTATTGAACTGGAATCTTCAGATGTAGTGTGTACTTTGAAATCTTAATCAACCAGTTTATCGGTTGTATTTATCTGACTCAAATATCACTACAAATGGCACTAACTAAATCTTATATGGAGTGAAATCAGTTCATGTAGCTATATATTAAGTTTTAAGTTGTTGTTAACAGCGATGCATATCCTTATTATTCTCTGCTTAGCCCAATTTAACGTATATATATAATATATTATATATAATAGTACGTCCCTCAATTTTCCTCTTCAACTGATATAGCCGAACAATTAATTGAAGTTACCGTTACTAATTCGAGTAAATGATAACGGGCACAATTTACAAATAATCTCCTGGAGTTCGGTAAGTGGAGACTCAATTTAAATTATAGATCTGCTTGAGTATCTGTTCCTTTTTTCCGTTTGTTATTTTCCAGTATACGTAGTATCCCTTCAGTTCATCCCTTTCGGATTAGTAATTCCCTTTGTGCAAATCATAAGAAGGGTTAAAAAATGTTCGTTTTTCTAATATTTTCCATGTATTTGTTACCGATATATAATTTAATCATTTAAGTTAATGTAATCTATTTAATCTATCACGTTCCATTCCATTCTTACAGCCAGTATATGAAGATGATTTCGGTTTTATCTTCAATTTATTACCGAACGTTAATTTTGGTTAATTACTCGAATGCTTAATGGAGTAGCCCAATTGGGGCCCAGAAATAATATTTTTTGTTTAATTGCTGTCAGGATTAGATGACACAAAAGAGGTTGGAGGTGATGACGCAGAAACATCATGGTGAGGAGGGGAGGCTGAATGTCTCCTGTGTCCATCGTACGATATACACATTTGGTACATCTACTATTCATGCTGGATGAGGTGGCAGATTGGTAAGTGACACAACTTCCTCTTTTCATTTATTGTGTCTCCATATTCACCACCTTTATAATTCGTCCTATGCCGTCACTAGTTTCAACTGTTTTGCAGCCAGAATGTATTTCTAGAAGATGAGCAATTAAGCCAATCTAGGTAAGAATCCGCAAGAAGCCAGCAAGGTTTGAAGCTGAGCCGCTCAAACAGAGAATATGCATGCATGGGTGCATGATGGTGCGTCTCAGCGGCAGCATCATCATTGCCGCATTTATTGTTTTTGTACGCCGAGATCGCCAGTTTTCCGCACTCGAGTGCCGCATTACCTCCAGCCCGATCGGGAAAGCGGTCGCAAGACATATTTGGCTATCTCTATATCTAATCATATGGCCTTTGTGGGTTGGTTAGTGGTACAGCAGCCATTTTGTTGTGATTATACAGGTTTTATATACAATAGTGGATACTCGAATAAATGAGCCGGGAGTGGCGGGACATATTCCAAATTATCTGAAAGGGATCCAACAAAAATTGATTGTTTCATCGTGCAGACATCCAACAATTCCACATTTTTATTCGATCCATGGGCTCCACAACTTTTTTATATACATTATCGCTGCCAGTTCTATATTACTTCCAGTAACGGTGAAGGAAAACGAAGTTAGTTTGCACATTGTAAGCAATCAATCTGAACTCGATTCGTCATCCTCTTCAGGGAATTGAGTAACAATGTCAACTAGGTCCTCTTCGTCAACTGAGTCATTCTGTTTCTGATTTGGGCACTCGTCCTCATGAATCCCTCCCAAATCAAACCAAATTGGTCACATTTCAAGACGCTGGGATGTGTTCGATGAGTTATTGAAAGGTTTTTATGACGATGCCAAATACCATTCTCCTCCTACAGCAGGATGATATCATTTCCGCTGACAAACGTGATCCAATTGGTTTGCGTTTGCGTGAGTTATCACTGATTGAGAAGTTTAGGTTGGAGAACAAGTCGTTGAAGAATCATGTCAGAGCTAATCTTAAGTTGTTGAACGATCCTAAATGGAATTCTTTTTTAATAATGGGTGGTGAGTGAGCACACCTCAAATGATATCAAATCGCATCTAGATGATAAAATCGGAAGCGGGCTACAATATCCCTCTTGTTCTTGTTAAAATTCGAGTAGAAATTCTTATGTAATAGAGATTACAGACTAGTGAAAAGAATTCAATAATATGCCTATCCAAGAAGCTTATGTGTATATATATATAAGTAGCTAATTGTGTTTCTAAGAATAAACTCACGATTTTTATCTGAATAGTGACAATTACGATTATGGCAAATTTAGGCCTATCAAATTACCAAGTAGTAACTTTTACTATACAGCCATAAACTGAAACGTTAATTGTAGATGCACACTTTAGGCTGGAAAATTCAACCGATAAATATAATCTAATATTTTTAATTATGTTCCCATTCTTGGTTGCCCATCTGCTACCTATCAATTTAGGACATTAGACGATATTGCCTGCTTCACCTTTCAAGTTTTGTTTGTATCCTACTACTAGTAAAACCACACATTCTTTAGTTTGTTGTCGTTCCATCTTTTGCTATTCCCTCAATTTCAAATTTTGACAATGGCCTCTGTTTGAGTTTCGAGTTGAGTTATTATGGGGGTCTTAACCGACTTTCTTCTCGTATATTCCAAGAATACGAGGTGGTAGTACTGCGTTACTAGCAGCTCAAATACACTAATGTTTCGTAGTTTGACTAGTGATTCTTTGCTAATAGGATGGACATATATTTTAATCAAACGTAACTGTTCATCGTTTGTATCAACAGCGACTATCCTCATGAAAGGGAAATCATTGTAAAACTTCTGTTGCTGGAACTACTCTGAGTTTGAAGTAGTAGGTTTTGGAACCAAAGACAACATATTTAACAAGTGTTGGGTGTATATGATAGTGTAAAGCATATGGACCATCAATGATATATGCTTGATGGTAAAACAAGGGTAAGCATTGGTAGTTTTTGGTATCTGCACCCGCTACCCTGGTTGGGGTATAAACGACCGGAATGCCTATTTGTTGGTAAAAGAAAACAATGACAGTCATAATGGTAGCTGAACAACCAAAAAAATAATCAACACAAAAATAAAATCATGGTTGAAAAACAAGAGAATTATAGATTATTAAGTGTGCTGCAGAACATGCAATATTGAATTGAAAAGAGAATTACAGAACATACAACCTATGAATCGTCTTTTCTTTCCTCAAATCGCTTGGGGTACAATTTCATTCTCATCTATGCCCTCTAGTACTTAAGTATATGTATCAAAATTTTGTGTTCCGTAGCTCATGCCTTGTATTAAAAGTGTTTAAAAGCACCCCAATTCTATAAGGAATAGTGATGCACCTTTCGAGCTTCTTTTTTGATAATGCCAAGTAATTTTACCCCAGATTTGGATGGCTGTGAGGCTCGGTATATATACACCTTTACACCACGACAATTTTTCAATATCATGCATGTAGCTTATATATATATATTAAGAAAACTACAAAATTTTTCAGATCTGATTTCTTGCAGGGTATATAAAACAGAATTATACTATCCTAAAAGTATAAATTAAATAAGATCAAAATTTACCAATATGGCTTCAACAACTAATGTTGAACAACTTTTGGACTGGTTGAATTCTCCTAGAAATAAAACCTTTTTTAATGAAGATCTAGTGACTTTGAAACAGTCTCCCTACGGAGGATTAGGTGTCTTTGCTAAGAGAACAATCAAGCCCAATCACAATGACCCAGAAGCTAATATATTATTAAGAGTGCCGAAAACTTCGATCCTAAGTGCGAAAAACTCCAGTATCTCAAATATGCTGTACGATGCAGGAATTGACGGGATGTCCGCTCTTGTCATAGCATTTATCTACGAAAAGGCAGCAGGTACGGAGTCCCCTTGGTATGGCTACATCAACTCGATCAACTTTAAGTCGTCGAAGCAAGATAAACTTATTTTGCCTCCTCCATTTTGGCCTGAACCGGATAGACTGTTATTAAAGGGTTCAGAAGCTGAGATACTGGGTGTTTTGGATTCACAAGAGATTGAAGAACATTATACCCAGGCTTTAAATTTCGCTAAGGAGTGCTTGAAGGAAGGACTAGCCATTCCATATGAATTGGACGTGTCTTTAAATAGCACAAAGGAGGAGAACGAATCCAGATTTCATTCATTTTGTGCAACTACTCTAGGTTTGGCTTCGAGAGCCTTCAGTATCGACGCATATCACGAACTGGCATTGGTTCCAGCTGCGGATCTCTTTAACCACAATGCTTACGGCAAAGAAGACGTTCATTTCGAAGCCCTTGGTGATGTGTGCCCTTTCTGTGGTAAAGCTGATGGGTGTGGACACAATGAACATGGTGCTCCAGATAGCGAAGAAGAAGAGGAAGAGGAAGAGGAAGAAGAAGAAGATGAGGGTGAGGAAGGTGACGATGAGGAAGATGAGGAAGATGATGGGCTACTTGATATAAAGCAAGGTAAAAATGGGAATGAAAATGATGACGATGAAGAGCAAGTAGAAGCTGACGAATGGGAAGATGTTATTGACGAAGACATGAGTGAAGAAGAAGAAGAAGATGATGATGATGATCTAGAAGAGATAACAATGGAATACCTTGCTAAGGTCGAGGAAGAGATTATAAAAGAGGAAGAACTTGAGGCTGCTGAGGCTTTTGACTCAGACTCAGACTCAGAGATGGGCACTGGGTTTGATGATCCGGACTACGACCCAAGAGAATTAATGCTTGATCCAGATGAATGTTGTGATATCGTATTACAAGCACCAGTCAAGAAAGGAGAAGAGGTGTTCAACACATACGGTGAGCTATCCAACTCCATTCTACTGGCCAGATACGGCTTCACAGCGGAAAACAATCCGAGCGATTACGTCAGTCTTGGTAAGCAGATCTTAAAGTATAAAAAGGAGCACGGTGAACTTGCTCTGAGATTTGAATGGTGGACAGAGTGTGGGTTTGAAATGTTCCGAATGTTCTTGAAAGAGATGGAACACAAAGAGAATGAAGGTGGTCACGCTTGCGGCAGCAATGGACATAGTGGTTGCTGTGATTCAGGTGATGGCTGCGATGATTGCGACAGTGAAACAGGGGAAGAAGACGAAGAAGAGATTGAAGAAGAATCATGGTTGTTGGATGCAAAGATTCAGTATCCTGGGGCCATCTCCGACAACGCATACGCAGTGGCAAAGTTGATGACCATTTCGGAATCCGAATTTGACACACTATGTGGGGATCCATCGGATCAGACTTTTGGAGAATTTTTAAAGCAGGACCAGAAAGCGAGCAAGCTGCTTTTAGAATGGTTGAACCAAAGATTGCAAGATTATCAAGATAAGAATACGAAATCTTCTGATTACAAGAGATTGTTGAAGAAGAAAACGAGTAACGAGAGTAGACGATTTATTCACATTTTATTGATGAATGAAAAGAGTATCTTGGAGAAGACTATCAACTATCTCAAGAAGAGATCATAGATATAGTTGTAATAATATATTATAATCTATAGCAAGTGTATAATAGAATTTTGATCGAAATTATTGGAAAAGCAAAAAAAAAGACAGAACTGTAAGTATGTATCACGTGATTTGTAAGATCCACGACCTCGAGCGAAGAAACGGGAAGTTTCGATTGGACGGAAAGTCAACGACCCAAACAGAAGACGATTAATGCGAAGCGAGTGTTGAAAAAGTGAATTGTTACGAAGATGGTTGATCACTGAATACATCGATCTCGTGTACACACACGTATATAGAATATACATACCCATTTATCTATACCATATATTGATAACCACAATGTACAGAATCGGTTCCAGAAGGGCGATTCTTCCTTCAAAAAGAATTGTCAATTTTCCAAAGACTCAATTCAGATTGCAAACAACACAAGCTTTGAAGCCAGTTAAGAAAACTCATAGAATTAGAAACTTTTTCTTTAAATTTGGCTTGCCTGTGATTACCTTCTACGGTGTTGGTGCAGTTGTTGTTTCCAAAGTTGACCAATTACAAGATGCTTTCATTGATTATGTCCCATTCGGTGAATTGGCACTCGATACTTACGAATACTACCAATATCATTCCGATGAATTGTTCAACTTTACTAAAGTGAGTGAATCTATGTCTGATATCAAGGAAAAATTGGGTCTTGAAAAAACTGTTGCCATTCCAAAATCGGGTGTTACCTCAGGAGAAGTCGACCTGAAAACTTTACCGGTCCATATCGAGCCGGATGCAGGTAAAGAAACAACCATCATTACACAATCGAACCTGTCTCTGCCTCTGATTGATTTAACAACTGGTGATGAGGCACTTGATAAAACAATCAACTCCCTGAACGATTTCATTGGTTCAATTAACAAGAGAGGTAATGATGTTGAAAGTCAAAAGTTGATTGCAGTTTTAAATAAGAGCATTGCCGAATTATCTACAAAGTACAAAGAGCTTTTATCGTCAAAGGAGCAAAATTTGGATTCATTCTTGAAGGGCAAAGAAGCCGAATTCCAAGATCTGTTGAAGTCCAAAGAGGTTATTTTAACTCAAGATTTTGTTTCTCAGTTGACTGCAGCTAAAAAGGATATTGATGATAAGTACAATGCCAGATTGAACGAAGAAATTAAAGCAACAAGAGATAAGATCATGTTGGAAGCTGAAAACATCATCGAACATTCAAAGTTGCTTGCAATTAATGAATTCAACGATGTTATTTCAAAAAAGATTGATAACGAAAGAAATGGTAAACTGAAGAACCTGAAGGCTTTGGTTTCCAGAGTGGATGAAATTGAAAAGTTCGAATTGGAATTGGCACAAACAGCTCAAACGTATCACTCTTATAAGCAAATTAAACAAACAATCAACAATATAGAAGGTATCTTAAACTCTAATACTCCATCTAGTAACTCTGGTGAGTTGTTGGTTGCTGAAATTGACGCTTTGAAAAAATTAACTGCACCATTGAAGAACGAATTGTTTGATGTTGCGCTAGATTCATTACCATCTAAATCGGCATTATTGAGTTCCGGTGGTGTCTTGACACAATCGCAGTTGATCTCCAGATGGGAACTTCTATTACCAGAATTAAGATCTGTCTCACTATTGCCTCCAAATGCAGGTTTGTTGGGACACATCTCTTCTTTGGTCTTCTCCAAGTTACTATTTGCCAAGACTGGTAGCCCAGTTAAGACAAGTGATGATACCATTGGTAACGATGTTGAATCTGTTATTGCTAGAGTCAGTGATCATTTGATCAAGAACCAATTGGATGATGCCGTTGAGGAAGTTACCAATATGAAAGGTGTTGCTAGACAGTTGGTTGATGATTGGTTAGCTGAAAGTAGAAAAAAGCTAGAAATCAAGTTTTTGATTGATGTTGTGGAAACTGAAATCAATGTCAGTGTTTGAATATATATAGAGTGTTTATATTGCTTGCTGTTTTTTTTTCTTAACTACTATTCATTTTTTGTTCTAATATTCATCAGCCCTATCCACCCCCACACACACATATATACGTTTGAATTTCTCCCTTCTTATTCTTAACATTTGTTTTCTTACCCCTGCCTTCTTTGCACTTTTTATGTTTCAACTCAAAAAGAACTTTTTCTGATTATTTAGTTTGTGTGCTTTTTGCGTTACCCTTGTACTTCTTAGTGAAATTCCGTTGCTTTCCCCCAATAGGTTAATGTTGATTGTATAGGGGACAGTCGACTGGCATTTGGCAGAGTCGCGTGCCAATTACAGCGAGCGAAAACGCCAGAAGTGAGAATAACGTGAGAGAAAGTAGCAGGGCTAGAGTATGTAATAAAGACATGCAGACTTGTTTTGACAACAGTAGAGGGACTATATGGAGTGATTTAAAGGATTCAATTGATCGAATTGTTGCTAGGCCTATTGTAAAGAGAATTGTCCGTTAACGTCTCGTGTTTCTTATTTTTTATATTTTTTATTTCTGATAGAAACCGATTGAAAAGCGAAACAAGTATCAATGTCCTTCGCAGCATCAACGACTGCAGCTCCTCAAGTGTACGGTGCCGATGAAATCAACGCCATTGTGCTAGATCCAGGTACGAATACGACGAAAATAGGTTACGCTGGGTACGATTCTCCAAGTATCATTCTTCCTTCGTACTATGGGGAGATCACTACCAAAGGTGAAGATGGTACGAGTTCGACGTCGAAAGTGTTTAGTGAAAATTCACTGTATCACCCTAAAGCCAACTTTGAGATCAAGCCTTTACTAAAGAATAATGTTGTTGTGGATTGGGATGGTGCCGCTGACCAATACTCGTATCTATTTAAACAGTTGGAGATCGTTCCTGAGGACCAGCCGTTATTGTTGACGGAATCAACCTTGAATTCATTCAAGAATAAAGAGAAAGCGTTGGAGCTTTTCCTAGAGCAAGAAAAATTCAGTGCTTTCTATATGGTGAATCAGCCAACGTGTGTTTCTTTTGCACATGGTAGGCCAAATTGTTTGGTTGTCGATATAGGACACGATTTGGTCACGGTGACACCAGTTATCGATGGTATCTGTTTGAAGAATCAAGTTATGGGTACCCAGTACGCAGGCGGCTTTTTAAACCAACAGTTCGTTCAATTTTTGAATGCGAAAAAGATCGATATCGATGCTACTTATAAAATCAAGAGTAAAAAAGGAGTTTACTGGGAGAACGAAGATAGCAAGCCTGATTATGTTCCAAAGAAGTTTGATTTTCCTATCAGTGAATCGTTCGATAATTTTGCAAAGCTCAGAACGTTTCAAGAAATGAAGGAGACTTTGTTGGCCACCACCAGTACCGAATCTGATTCTATTACTGAGAATGGTGAGAATGGATCCGCTGATAAATCGATGAGTGACGATGACGAAGATCTACGTTACTTTGAATTACCGAATGGATTGAGTATTCCATTCACCAAGCAAGAAAGAAGTAGAATAAGCAACTCACTTTTCAGTCCACTGGAAACGTTATCGAGTGATGTTATAAAGGGGTGGGAGATTCCACATAATGGGAATATCATCAAAACGTTGGGTAACGGTAATGATAAGAAGTCTAAAGAATACGTTCCATTGAGAAGAACCAAGAGACCTGATGAAGAAGATAAGGATAAGATGGATATTGACGGCGAGAATAACGAAGACAAAGCCAGCAACGATGCTACTAGTTCGAGTGCTGTTCCTGAAAGTGAAACTATAGAAACACCGACTGGTTTAGGGTTATCGAAGTTGGTGCAAGCAGTTTTAGATAAATTGGATATCGATTTGAAGCCGCAGTTGGCCAACAACATCATATTGACCGGATCTACATCGTTGATTCCAGGTTTGACTAGTAGATTGCATACCGAGTTGACGTTGTCGAATCCAAGTTTAAAGATTAGAATTCATTCTGTAGGTAACACGATCGAGAGAAAGTTTTCATCGTGGATCGGTGGTTCAATTCTATCATCGTTGGGTACTTTCCACCAATTGTGGGTTTCCAAGGCGGAGTACGAGGAAGCAGGAGCTGAAAGGTTAGTGGTTAGTAGATTTAGATGAGATGACTCTTTGTTGCCTTGAAGCTTCTCATGTTTAGAAGGTTAATTTTCTGGTTTTTTGTGTTACATCATCTGTACTTATAAATAAATATGTAGAAATATCAAATGTGTTTATTAATAATTTTTATAAGAGAAGAGGAGGGTATGTGTCATCTCATCGCCGAAGAGGCAGCGAGGTGGATGACTTCAGGGCCGGCAGGATAATATGCGACAAGCGATTCAGCAGCTTGTACATTCCATGACATGCATCCATATACCTCATCCCATCACCAGCTATATCAGCTATATCAGCTATATTAAAGCTATATTATATATATAGCTGTGGGCGGAGTTACATCAGCTGCGGGCTGAGTTGTGGCCCCGAACCTGATTTCTCCGAAACGCCCTGGCTGCTGAACAGGGGCACAGCACAGCCGTGTGTGGGAAGCCAGCAGTAGTGGAAGTTACGCGCCCCGCTAATATAATGTATATATATATTATATAATTTTATATGGGCACGCAACAGATATTCCGTCACTGCTGGCTGCCGAAAGCGGAAGGTGGAGAGGGGCTGGCAGTCTGGCAGGCAGGCAGGCAGTCGATGGCAGCTGCGTGGTGGCAGCTGCGTGGTGGCACGGTGCGGCACGGTGCGGCACAGCAAACATTATAAGTTGGAGGAAGCCGGCCCATTATGCCGGGGGCACTAAAGGCACCACCAGGCATGTGTCGCGCAGAGAGAGACAGCTTGCACTCTGCAATCTGCATGTATGATAGCTATGTAGCTGTAGCTGGAAATGTAAATGATTGCTGTGAAAGAAAGTGCTGCAGGGACTGTCCGTCATTGGTGGCGGTGGGTGGGCACGATATTCTACCTACACCAGCTGGCTCTACCTCTGTCTGTTTCCTCTATTGCCACTGGCAGGGCCGAATTTCAGACATGCCTGGAGACCTATTTTTGTCTGCCTGCCTCTATACCTACCCTGCTCTTTTATGTTTTTTCATGTGTGGTGGTCTTTGTAGACTCGTTGGAAAGCAAGTCAAATCACTAGGGACTGCTCTTTTGCCTGTGTGTTCGGTGAGTGTATATAAACATACATATATACACCTTAATCTACTTTGTTAGAGGCATGATACCTTGGTGTTTGCACCATTTAGCACAGTTCAATTTTGGAGTTCCCCCACTTTAATCCCAAACCATGATTGGAGGGTTCCAAGCCAGACAGGACAACTTCCACCGAAAAGTCAGTAGTTTGCTTGAAAGCCTACTAACTACACCAGATGACTACTATATTCTACGAAACAAAGTTCAAGTGTTGAGAAAAGAGGCTAACCATCAGAGTGTTTGTGAGACTGTTGATTCACAGTCCTATTTGAAAACCGTTCAGTGTTTTTTCAAACTGGGTAAACTTCGTCTAAGTGAGCTGGATCGTTCGTTAGTCGAAGATCACAAGAATGACGTGACCTCGTACGTTCAATTACAGATCCAATTGGTTGAAGTGTTGGCAAATTTGGATTTGACTAGACTTAGAGGAAGATCAGTTAGTGACCTTTCCCAATTCCCCACAGGAATCGACGTTGTTCCAACCAGAGAAGAGACACAGTTTGAGATCACCGGAGATGACGATCTCACAAACGTTCCAAAGACAACGGTCCTTTTAAAGCTCTCTGAGGCCATCGCTAGGTTGAATGTGTTTGTTTCAAAAAAAGTCATAGAATCTGATCTAGTTACTACAAAGGACTTGAAGTTGGCCGTTGAAATTGCCGTTGCTCCTGTACGCTATTTGTATTTAACTTCTACAATGCTAAGTCAGATCCTTGGAAGTTCCGATGTTGACTTGCTCGATCCTTTCCAGGTGAAATTGTTACAGAAATGTACCTTATTAGCCTACGAGGTTTTCAGTCTGAAATTTTCCATCGCTGCTGAACGGATCTCAAAGGTTAACTCCATCGTTGTATCAGGACCGAGTATGTTGTACATCAGTGATATTTCCAAAGGGATGTTCATTCTTTTGAACGAATATAGCAATAGGGAAAACGTTTTGTATCATAGCAAAACGTTATCTGAAATATGGAATAGTAAAGTTGAACTCGCAGATTATGACGATCTAGTTACTGCAGATTACTCCAATCTTTCAGAAAAGTTTTTCAAAATATCAGAGAGTACTGGGAACGTGTTGATGAATGCATATTCTATTTGGAGAAACATGATGATACCAATCAATTTTGGATTGAATACCAAACTCTCAGAGTCGGAAGAGGCAACACAGAATATGCATCTTTCCAGTATAGTTCAAGTGATGAGCTTGTTGCATCATCTTGATGTTTCTAGCGTTGCTCAATTATCAGTGCAGACCGTTGCCGGTGTAATGGAAGACGTTTTGAAAGTTACAGAGTTGCTTTTGCATAAGATGGTAGTCTACTTTATCAACCATCCAGAAGAAGGTATAGATGGCTCTGATTCGATATTTCCCAATTCGTTCGAAAGGTCTTTATCGTTCAGTTTATCTAAGTTGGGTATTGAAAGTAGTAGTCCTGTTCCTGATAAGCAAGAGAAATCCCAATTCATTCCAACGCAAAAGGCAAAATATAGATTGGTTAACTCGATGTTGTCATTGTTGGTTCACCTTTCACTGGTGCCTAGTATTGGTTCAATAATAAAACACTGGCTTCCCGAATTACATGGTGGTAGCACAACTTGTCGCGGAATTTATAAAACTATGGTTGGTTTCCTTGTCGCTTATCATGTTCGTGACCTGACTGCTGTTCCTGAAGTTTACTCTACTGAATACCATCCAGAGTCAATCAGACTGAAGTCTAGACGTATGGTTTCTTCGCATGCAACTGATTTGGATAGCATCAATATGACCGTGAGGTTTGTTCAACAGCTCTTTTGGAACTTATCCGGTGACGAGAAGCGTTCGTTCTATGGGATCATGGGGATTGAATTGGGTGGTGAATTTGCAGAGAATCTGGACTCTTCTTCACCCTTCAACTTGCTCTTATCTTTCCAGGATCAGAGACCTTCCAGGAGAAAAAGTTTGAATGATGTAGATGAAGTAATACAGGAGGAATATTATGAAGCTCCGTTGTTGCCAGCACATTTTGATGAGCTTGATTTACCTGTTGCAGTGAAGAATGATTTTAAGAGAATAGCATCTGACAGGGAGAAACAAGGCTCCTCTATGGTTGGCCTCAACAATTTGGAGAATCTAAGTGATGAGGAGATGGTTAGCTCGGGGGCAATAAAAGCAGGCAAAAATAGTTCCACATCAAATAAAGAGAGCATCGGTGCTGGTGGTGAGTATGGAGAAGTTGTTCCAGGCAAGAGATCCTATGTCACCGACTTTGATTACAAGTTCTCAGATACAAAACCCGATGATGATGAGCTGGAGAACCTCATTGATCTTATAATGAATGCCAGCTCGTCTCGAGCAAGTTCACAGAATGATTCCACATCGGGAGGAGATGATAGTACCAAAGTGAAAAGCATGGACGGCGGTACTGAAACCAACACATCACGGCCTAGAACTATGCCATCACAAGTAGTTGAAGACGATCAAGGTAATGATAATGTTGATGATGATGATGGTCGCGCTCAAGATACCGTTTGGGACGGAGACAATAATTGTGGTTCTTTTGTGAAGAGGTTTAAAAGGGCTTCGAAAAAGTTTAAGAATGTTAGTAGTACCCGTCAAGGGATCAGAAGAAGTTAGTGTTTTCTTTGTTGATTAATCTGACAATCTAACTTAGTGCATTTATTTTTTAGGGATGTTCCCTTTTTCTGTGTCTGTTTTTAGTTTTTAGTTTTTTTTTCTTTTTTCTTTTTTTGTATTTTATTAATTAACTAATTGATCATCTTAAAGACTTAATACGGACTCGTCTACACACGGGATGATTGTCTATTAAAGGCGAATAACTTAGACATGGGGAAATAAAACGAAAAACAAGAAAACCGGAAGAAAATCCCAAAATAGAACAAAAGATGAGGCAAAAGAAGATCAGCAAACAAGATACAACATGTATATTATCAAGTTCAAGAGGTAGAGTAGAAATTAGGTGGGAAAGTAGAGTAAAGTAAAGAAAGGTGAAGAAAGGTAAAGAAAGGTAAAGAAAGGAAAGAAAGGAAAGAAAGGAAAGAAAGGAAAGAAAGGAAAGAAAAGGAACGAACATAAAAAGATGGCATCAAAAAAGGAATAGAATAAATTGGTTTAAATTAAGTCGGGAGATCACAGAGCAAACAAAAAAAAAAAACAGAAACAGGCTTTAAACAAATTGAAGAAATGGAATACGCCATTCACCGAAATTCAAGTAACTAATAAAAACCCATCCAGTAAACAGAAAAGACGAAAACAGACAAAAAGCAAACTAACAAATCATTGGTGCAACATGAAAGCAAATGCAAATATGGAACTAATAAGAACTAGTAACTCAACAAGCACATTGTTGTTCATTTGTATTAGGTCTTTTGTTGAGATCGATCGTCTTCTTCTTTCTCTGATTTTGAGAATTCAATCTTTCCTCCAAAGGTAACTTGAGAGCAATATCTCTGAAACATTCTTTCACGTTCTCTCCTGTCTTTGCAGAAACCTCAAAGTATAGTAAGTTTAATTCGTTTGCATATGCTCGAGCTTCATCTTCGGAAATTTTTCTGTCGCTTGCAAGATCCAATTTGTTACCAACTAATGCAATCACGATATCCGAATTTGCCTGCTTTTGCAGTTCTTTGACCCAGTATTTGGCTTTCTCTAAGGAGGACTCTTGGGTTATATCGAACACAACAAGAGCAGATTGTGCGTTTCTATAGTACATGGAGGCAAGCGATCTGTACCGTTCCTGACCTGCAGTATCCCATATTTCAAACTTAACAGTTGTGTTTGAGTCAAGTTGGATGGTTTGTGTCAGGAAAGCAGCACCGATTGTGGACTCACGCAAGTCCGTAAACGAGTCCTTGACAAATCTGTGAACTATGGACGACTTACCAACTGCGGATTCACCTAAATTATAGACAAGAATTATGTAATTCGGTTAGTCTCAAAGCACATTTTGAATAGCAATATATATATGGTTTATATATACTTACCTAGCAAGACAAGCTTGAATTGGGCAAATCTGGTCTCCGAAGTGGATGACTGTGAAGATATTTCAGAAGACATGCTATCTGCTATTGTGTAGTCAAAAGAAATCTGCAATGCCAAAGCAAACAGGATTCTGCTTATCGTCTCAAATATTTCTCTTTTACCCTCTCTCTCTCTCCTGTCTCTCTTGTTAACCAGAGAGCTGTACGATAAACGGCCACACCGCAGCCCGCCACAAGACACATGCAGTGTACAGACACTCGGCCAAAGAGAGGCTCAGAAGGCGCGTCGGCGACGGGTCGCCCACAGATTCTGCCTCCGTTTTGCGGGCAGATCGAGTTGGGAATTTTTCTTTTTTCTGTCGCCGCCGGCTATTTAGTGACAATTCGAATATCGTAGCATCCAGCTCTTCGGGAATCAAGTTGGAACTCGATTCAAACTTGGTACAATCTGGCGTATCGACTATAGACTTACAAAACATCTGAGGTGCACACCAAAATACCATACTATTTCTAACCATCTCGTGATGTTTGTCACGTGATGTATTAATCACGTCGATCGACGTTTCATTTTTCTGCTTACTTTTTAGTCCTTACTTTACTTGTTTACATCGGGGGTTTTATACCTGTAGATCTAGCAGTCATCTTCATGAAGAGATATACATAGGCATATTTAAAAGGCAATGCTTGAATCCTCAAATAAATATAGCAACCCTCTCTCGATTTCAGTTTGACAAACATAAAATGAAAGGGCTTTCTTGGTGTTCATTCCGTCACATCAAATATATACAAGCTCAGTTAATTCACATTCTAAGTACCACTCAAGAACCAAACACCATATAAAACTTACTCTGTGATCTTGGCCAAGATTTCTCTGTCGGACAACAAGATATATTCCTCATCGTTAACCTTGACTGGGGAACCACCGAAAGATGGTAGCAAAACCTTGTCACCGGCAGAAACGCTGGTTGGGACCAATTTACCATCTTCAGCAACCAATCCTGGTCCAGTGGCAATGACGGTACCGAAGCCCAATTTTTCTTGGTTCTTTTCTGGAATGTAGATACCGGAGGCAGTCTTAGTAGCAGCTTTGGCTCTTTGGATTAGGACCCTGTCGAATAATGGCTTGACAGCAGTAACTGATTTTAAGTAAGAAGACTAGAAATAAAGTGAAATCAAAATGGATAACCCAGTTTGTAGTTTAGTTAGTATGACAGTTCACGGGAAATTGAAAAGGTTGGTTTGGGTGGCTAAGAGCGGAGAAATGGATCTCAATAAGCTAGCACGTTCAGTTGAATCGTGAAAAACAAAAAACCAAAAAGGAGTAAGACTTACCATTTTGAACGGGGATGTTTTAATGCTATTAACGTGGATAATTCAGATATGTATAACCAAAAAAAAAGGAGTTAAACGGTTTCACAAAACAAAACAAAACAAAAAAGAGAAAGTGGAAAACTGATCAAGAGTATCGAAAAGCTGGAGAACTCATCCAATTCCTTCTTCACGGTTTCCGAGACTTGAAAAAAAAAAGATCGGCTCCAATACGTGTATTACGTAATACCGTAAGGTTTTGGAATTTTCCAGACGCATTTGCAAAAAGGATTATGTAATACACCTCGAGATCTTTGAATAATCAATCGGCTTTATATTCTGGCTTTACGTTTTACTAGTGGTTGGATAGGTATGCGGTAACGCAATAAGCAAAGGATATATGATTAGTAGGTATTATAAATAGAGCAAAACAAAATTAATCATCTTGTTGGAAAAATAAAAGGTTAAATTTTCACCACTTTCTTCAACATCTTTTCCCTTTTACTGCGTCTCTTTGGATTAACTTGGATACCAGCTTTGGTCTCAACACTATTCCAGATATCTTCGTTGATGCTCTTTGGTAACTTCTTACCATACAAGCATTGGTCTACTAACCAGGTTCCAAGTAGAAATTCTTCTTTAGTTAGCATACCGTCATCGACATCCAAGATGTCTTTGTCATCAACTTGATCCGGTGACAGGTTCATTTCGGATAGTAGTTCGTTCAATTCCTTTTTGCGCGGTTCTATGACAAGATTCCAGATCTTAAACAACGTTTCATCAGGAAGTCGAGATCGGTGCCATATTTCTCGAACTATCAATCCATGGACTTTTTGAGATTGGTTCTCTCTGTAATTTTTGGTCGACTTACCGATTATTGATCTTGCAATTGGGGATCCGGTCTTATTGTTGTCTTGTGTATCATAAAAATCTTCTTCTTCCCCATCGTATGGAATGTATACACCTTTATTAGCGGCCCAGATACCCTCGTATCTTTTCTTTTCCTCTTCAGTCACGGTCAGAGAATCCGAATGATGCTTCCATGGCTTATCTTCATTAAATTCCTTCTTTGACGATTTCTCCTTACGTAATGTTGTCTTGAACTTCAACTGTTGAGGCTCTACTATAGGATTGCCACTCAAATCGGTATTCGAGCTGTTAAGTGTTGGCTGAGAAGGCTGTAAACCAAATATCTTCTGAATTCTCTTACTATGCTTACCTCTCAATGGTCCATGATGATGGTGGGGCACTTTCACATCCGTAGTAGATGATATGGGATATTGGGGAAGTTCTGAAGAACCGCCTAGCAAACTTGAAGACGTGCTCATATGTTGTGCAGAGTAGGGTTGATTGCTCGTCGATAATTTGTTAGGCAAATATTGATCAAAGTAGCCCTGAGACATACTACCATGGCGATGTGCAGAAGCATAGCTATCATTCGAAGGCGAGTATCCAACCGTAGGGGTGTTCAACTTGGATGCCTCCACGTCAGATTCATTCGAGAAAGATCCTTGGTGGTCAGAAGGGTTACTCAGTGCTGGTATCTCTGTCAACGGAGGTGGTTTCCGGGTCAGTGCTCTCTTCGGAACAGAAGGATCGATGGATTTATCCGGTGTTTCTGGGTAAACATTCTTTTCGGTAGTTAGAAGATGTGGCAGAGGTGGAGGCCTCCGTTTCTGTTTGTTGACTTCGACTCCCTTTATCGATGGGGATGTTGGAGCATTTGGCGAACTGATGGTACAATCATCGGACCCTGGGTGGCTTACCGTCGACTTCTGTCCTGGTAATTCATAAGAAAACGACGATTGATCAGCATTCACTGCAGCCAGTGCATCGTCATAATATGGTCCATAGCTGTCAATCAGCTCATCTTCTGAAATCATGGGCAGAGACAGCGACGACAAAGACCCTGAGTTGCTCATTGAACCTCCTATTCTCATGTCGTGAAACATAGCTGAAGGTGGGGCAAGTTTTGTGTTCTCGTCGAATGACTCAATACTATGTGCATCCGTATGAATCGGTGAACCGGGGATATGAGTCACTATAGGCATTCCTGGTGCAACATCTAGACCATTCTGTATCTCCAATGGCTTGATGGTTGTGGCATTCAAAGGATCAAATATTGGGCTGAACGTTGGGGACCGTAAAACTAGTGATTTTTCGTGTGGTGAAGCAGAATTTGATGGTGGCAGTTGCGGCACAGTGGCATCATCATAGAACACAGGTACCTTACGTTGTGGAAGTGGAGGAATTGATGATAGGCTAGGGTGTTGTGAGGTTATAATTGTTGGGGACTTTTGGCTCGTAGGAGATCTTGAGCCAGATGAATGTGGCTGGTCTCCAGTGTGGGCGAAGCTAGGAGATGGGGGCCGAATGGAGGATCTTACCGACGGTATTATTGACGAAGTTGATGGGTGCTTTAGAAGCTCATTGTGTGACGTCCCTGCGGAAACCATAGAAGATGGTTTCGCCTTTGCAACGACTGATGCGGCTGATAATGCAATGGAAGAGCTTGAATTATTAATAGAGTTCCATGTTGTTTTTGTTCCATTTTTCTTGGACGAAGTGGATGTCTGCGGTTTTCTCATCTGCGTGGGCGGTGATGTGGCAAAATCTGGAGATAAAGAAACCGAAGGTGATTTTCCTTTAGATTGAGGCAGTGAATGTACCAGATCAGTTAGTGCTGATGATGGTCTTTTAATAAGCACTGCGGAGCTTATTGAAGAATCAGAACGCCTAGGTAATGAGATGGGTCCAGTTGAAGTTCTCGAAGAAGATTTGGAAAGATGTGGTCTCTTGATACCATCTAGTGATTCCCTTGAAATCGAACGAAGGGTACTACCTGAAGGAGACGTCGACAAGGATGGTTGTGTTACCGATTGGTGCCGTTCAGAATACTGATGGCCTTGCTGTTGTGATTGACTCTGTTCTGCTTTTTTAAACATCAGAGCAGCGGCCTGTGCTGCCAAATCAGGCTTCGTCGGTATTTCATGTACTTGATCTTTGCGAGCTGCTGATCGAGCAGCAATCGAAGAATGTGAATCCATCACTTCCGTGGTAGAATTCTTGCTTGAAGTTTCCTGCAACGATTGGACAAGAGAACGGCTTGATATATAGCAAACAAAAGAGGAATAGGGGATGGTGAGAGAATTGGAAGTTCTTTTGTTGCTTCGTTCAATATCTGGGTTGATGAATTCTGATAAATGCGGGTTATGATAACAACTGGGTGATATGAGGCTATGAGATGTTGATTTGTTTACAGAAAGGTGTTAAATGTCAAACTTGATCTGGATCGAAATTGTCTGCCAAAACCTAAATGTACGTTAATTCTTTTATTAGAAGCTCCTTTGTTTATTTTGTACGGTGTTGTTTCGAGCGGCTCTGTTAATAGCGTCGGTATTTGGATCGACGTGCGCGTCGATTTCTACATATTCTATCAATTAAGCTGGCTAAAATTGAATTAATAAAAGTCGATAGGTTTTAATCTTTATATTTTAACTTATTTGAGTCGATCGACGTTTAGCTGTCTTTTAAACAGGTGTACAGATGTTTTGATTTGGAAAATTAAAAGAATCGTGGAAAAAATTAATTTTAATTATTAGAAATTTTACTATACAGAAATCTGTGAGATATGAAAATTTTTGGATTGATCCTTAAATTATATTTTTATGGGATTTAACTTGCAAGCTTTACTTGTTTAAAAGATACTGTATAGTCAACTCTGGCATAATACAACATCCCAATATGAGTTCTTCACCTTCCAATGAGGCACAGGTCTCTGCCACTGACAAGAAGTCCTTGCCATTTTCAGAACAGCATTATTTTTCCTCATACGATCATTTCGGTATCCATGAGGAGATGTTGAAAGATAGTGTGAGAACATTATCGTATAGAAATGCCATCATGAAAAATAAGCATTTGTTCAAAGACAAGATTGTTTTGGATGTTGGTTGTGGAACTGGTATACTGTCAATGTTTGCTGCTAAAGCTGGTGCCAAGCATGTCATTGCTGTGGATATGTCAAACATCATCGAGATGGCTCAAAAAATTATTGATTTGAATGGTTTTGAAGACAAGATCACCTTGTTGAAAGGTAAGTTGGAAGATGTTGAAATGCCATATCCAAAGGTTGATATCATTATTAGTGAATGGATGGGTTATTTCCTACTATACGAATCCATGTTGGATACCGTGCTTATTGCCAGAGATAGATACTTGGTGGAAGGGGGTTTGATCTTCCCTGACAAGGCTAACATCCAATTGGCGTTGATTGAAGACGGTGCTTACAAAGATGAAAAAATTTTCTACTGGGAAAACGTGTATGGTTTTGATTATTCTCCATTCATTGAACCTTCTATGACACAACCATTAGTTGAGACTGTTGATAATAAATCCGTTGTTACCAACCATTGTAAAATTATCGAATTTGATTTGAATACAGTTACCATTGAAGAACTAGCGTTTCATTCCAAATTCAAGTTAACAGCTACCAGAGATGATCTGGCTCATGCGGTTGTTGCTTGGTTTGATATTGTGTTCCCATATGACTCCGAAGGAGAAAAGGTTGTCTTTTCCACTGGTCCACATGCTCGTTACACGCATTGGCAACAGACTATATTCTACCTTGATCAAGTTCTAGATTTGAAGAAAGGAGAAGTTGTCGAAGGTTCGTTGGCATCTAGACCAAACGAATTCAATAACAGAGAATTGGATGTTGAAATTGAATGGGATTTCAAAGGGGCTGGCGAAGATGACACTAGAGCTCAATCTGGTAAATTTAATTACTTCATCCGTTAAGAATGTTATATTCTTTTTTTTTTCTTTGACATTATATTTTGGGTTTCAGAAAACGTGCTCCAGTGTATTTTGTTTTATCACTCTTTTTTGCTACATTCAACTGCTTTGTTTCTTATTGTTATGTTTATTTTGTCCTGTGATATTATATTTTGTTTCTGATTTTTGTTTTTAGCATCGTGTCGTGTCGTGTGTCGTTATGACTAGAGTCTTTAATTTTTTCCTGCAAATTTAGAATTACTCTCTGTACAATAGTCCAGTGATATCAATCTATCGGCGGTTATATCACACTTACTTGTTCTTCTTTCTCTCTCTCTGTTCTTATTAACAAAAATATTGCAAATCTTCAATGATGTATTTTCTCATAAGCGTGTAATTTAGTGGAATTCCGATAATCAAATCTAACTCTAGTGATGGTGAAATCGAAAAGGTGCATCGATCGATTGGAAAAAAATGCATCTACTAAAGCACTTAGCTCTCCACGTAAATTTTCTAAGTTGCGCCAACTGCCTATTGTCCTCAGCGGCTGATCACCAGGCACATGGGCCCTTATTTTTCAGGTAATTTGTCCTACTTCATGTGGCTTCTAATTCGCCTCTTTTGAGCAATGTAACCCAAATAGGAAATTGTGTATTTTAGTACGGGAAACTAACGTTTAAGATTTTAACATTGGATGAGAGCAGAGGTGGGTAATTGTGGTGGTGGTTTGTGGCTTCTCGGAGGGTAGGTGCGGATTTGATGGGGGTGTGTGCTCTTCGGAACTGTTTGAATGGTTGGACTAGGTGAACCAACGGGACACTGCAATGGAATGTTCTTGAAGCAATAGATTATCTTGACTTATTTTTAATTAATTTATCTGTCGTATAGTTGAGTACAAATTAGTGAATAGAAGGCGGTGGCGATCGGCCAAACATAATGAATTGAAGAACTTTCTTCGTTCAATTGTGTCCCAAATGGGAAGAATTCATTTTATGTACTTGAGAGCTTTTCACGTGGGCCGTACTGATTTTTAATTGCTAATGTTTTTAAATAGTTTTAGTTATTTATCCTTCGTCTATAAATAAGGTCGAATTTCTTAGTTTTTACTTTCACTAAACAGAGTTGAATACTGTTAAGGCAAATCGAATCACTCTCAATATCAAGATGGCATTCTCAGTTGGCAAATTTATTGTCAGTGCTTTGGCATTAGGCATTACAAAGTATACCGCTGCTGAACAAGTCACTGAACTTGACCCATTATTATCAGAAACTCTAAGCTACTCTTCGGATATCACCAAAGACATTTTTGTCAAACAGATTCACTCTCACAATGATTATTGGAGACTCGATCCTTTATACACTGCCCTATCTTACGGTGTCCAATCTGTTGAAGCTGACGTTTGGGTCTTGCCAGATATTTCCGATGAAATCTATGTCGGTCACTCATTGGTTTCGTTGACTCCAAATAGAACCTTGGACTCGCTTTATATCGATCAATTGGTTGCCATTTTGAATACCACCAACCCTGAAAATGAATTCACGGCGTTGTCTAACGATACCCATGGTGTCTTTGATACAGACTCCACTGCCACTTTATACTTCTTCATTGATTTCAAGACCAATGGTTCTGCTGGTTTCCAAAAGGTCTATGATGCGTTTGAACCACTAAGATCCAGAGGATGGCTAACTACATACGACGAATCGACTGAAGAATGGACCAAAGGTCCAATCACCGTCATCGGTACAGGCGATACCCCTTATGCTGCTGTTGCGAACTTGACTCGAAGAGATTTCTTCTTTGATGCTCCATTGATCTCTTTAAATGAAAGTTTCCCATCAACAATCAGCCCAATTGCTTCTGGCTCCTTGAAAGGACTAGTTGGTGAGATTGAAACCATTGATGGTTTAACTGATGATCAATTCGAAGAATTGAAATCCATCATCGATGGTGCTCACGATGCGGGTGCCTTGACAAGAATCTGGGAAACTCCATGGTGGCCAAAGCAAAAACAGATTAACGTTTGGAGACAAATCTTGGCGTCCGGTTCTGATTTCTTGAATGCTGATGATTTGGAATATGCTTCCACTTTCAATTAAATGTCACAGATACAATTCTAGTTGGCAAGTTTGCCGTTCAATTCTTTTTCTGATCGATTTGGTTTTTGGTTTTTTCTTCACTTTGTATTCTTTTTACTTGCTTTTATCGTATTATATCTTTTTTATTTTCAACTTCGTCAACCAAATAGCTCTCGTTCTAAAACAAATATTCTTCAAAAAGAAAAAAGGAAACAGATAAAGCATAAAAGACTCTTAATTCTTACGATAAATAGACGCCTCGCAGCCGCATAGCGAGGAATCCGTGACTGTGAGGCGGATGTGGCGACGCGCATTCCGCGGTCGGTGTTTTCAAGCACGATTAATATAATTTAGTTTGCTATGTCCGTATACACTTTTGTTTCACAGCTATATTTTATGATTTACCTTCATTCTCAATTGCCCTAAACGTTGTGTTCTCGTTCAAAAAACCAATTCCTGTAGCTCTTCGTCTTATTGACAAGATATTTTCCAAGTTGTCTGACATTCCCTTATTCGAACCACTCAAAGATCCTTCGAGGAGACGCTCTTCCTTTGAAACGAATGAACCATTTTCAATGCTGTCCCTGAAACAGCCCATATACAAGAGAGTTCTGGCTAATATGTGTGATCTTACAGTTTGGATTTGCTCACTGGGGGTCATATCAGTTGTTTCACTTTTCTTAGCTCTCGTATGGTCCATATCAGAGCCCTCTTCCGAAGGTACGGTAGATCCTCAGAAATTGCATTATTCTTCAGATTTGACTCGAAATATCCTTGTTAAGAAGATCCATTCCCATAACGATTACTGGAGAGATGTTCCTCTA
The DNA here is from genome assembly GCA_030565405.1 of Ogataea paraovalis. Taxonomy (NCBI): domain Eukaryota; kingdom Fungi; phylum Ascomycota; class Pichiomycetes; order Pichiales; family Pichiaceae; genus Ogataea; species Ogataea paraovalis. The sequence continues at coordinate 12,509 of JAJMBU010000052.1, read as the reverse complement.
TATACCGCTTTAAGTTACGGAGTACAATCGGTAGAAGCTGACGTTTGGTACCTACCAGGAAATTCAAAGGATGATACGATATACGTGGGTCACTCGTTGGCATCTTTGAACAACCACAGAACCTTTCAATCCTTGTACATAGATCCTTTGGTTGAGATATTGAACAATGCAAATCCAAAGTCACGATTCATGGATTACTCTAAACATGCAAATGGGGTGTTTGATACAGATTCTTATGCGACATTGTATTTTTTCATTGATTTTAAAACGGATGGAGAAGAGTTGTGGGACCGCGTGTACGATGCTTTGAAACCATTGAGTTCCAAAGGTTGGTTAACTCACTACGACGAAGATGCAAAGGAATGGCATAATGGACCGATTACAGTGATAGGTACCGGTAATACTCCATACCATAAAGTGGCGGAGTTAAAAAAGAGAGATTTCTTTATCGATATACCACTCCATAACTTGAACGAATCTTATTCTTCAACAATTGGTCCAATTGCATCGGATTCTTTAAGCCAGTTGGTTGGTGAAGTTACAGATGTGACAGGGTTAACTGATGATCAATATGCAAAGTTGAAGGCTTATGTAGACGATGCACATTCCAAAGGCATTTTAACAAGGGTTTGGGATACTCCCTGGTGGCCAGTTGAAAAGCAGAATAACGTTTGGAAGCAATTGATCAAATTGGGCTCGGACTTCTTGAACGCAGATGATGTGGAGTACGCTTCAACGTTCTCGTAATTGATATAACGTGCTTCTTTATTTTTATAGTACTGTTACTTGTATTTGTCTTCCTTTTTGTGTCTTCGGCTTTTTATGCTTGCTTGTTTTTAATATTCATTTACTGTTGCAGTTACTTTTGTTGAGAAATGGAGAGCAGACATATAAATTGAAGTGGGCAGCACAGACCCCCACGTAGATAGAAGATGGATGGATGCTCCCAGCTAGTGCTCGTATATAGCCGCTGGTTTCCGGCATAAGCGCTGATGTAATGAATGGCTCAGCCGTGCGCATCCCGTCCCGCGAGCAAATCTGAGAGAGCTGCCAGCCCCAGCTGTGAAGGAAGACACGACACGGCCCTACTGGAACCCGACAACCGGCAGCTTGAGTTGTGTTATCAAGATTGAGTGGTTTTTCACCAAGTTGATCTTGCAAGTGGCTATCAGTGAATTATCTGGAACGGTCGTATTATCAAGATTCTTTTGTGGTTTGCCATTTGTTCAAGCTAACTTCTTTTTTGCTCTAGTTCTGAGAGAGATCGAGATCAAGCAGCATTTTCCATTTTTATCGCTGATCAACCCAAACGAAGCTTATACATATATATCAATCGGAAAATCCGGTTATATACAGCATATTTCGTTTCCTACACCTCGTTCCAAAAGATCAATCTCCAAAAATCGTAGATCAACAATACAAGGAACTTGTCTTTTTGCTTACCTAACACGTGTACGTTTACCTGTTGAAATATATATGCATAATACTTGAAGATGTTAAGAGCACTAGGATTACGTGGATCTTCTTCAGCAAATACCTTACATGACGATGAGAAAGTGGATCGTATTATAAACCAGGCACTCAACTATGAAAACGTTTTGAAAGCGATGGATTATGTACTTGATGATAGATCACCAGAAGGTATTGCCATGCTTCAAAATCACGATGATGCCTTATCCCAGTTGGCTTTGGGTTTGGTTCAATTCATCGAAGCCACTTTAGGTTTTGAGCAGCAGACAATGAAGCTGGCTAATGAAACTTTAGTGCATTCAGAGTCATTATCATGGAAGGAAAAAACTTTTGCTGAAAAGCACAAAATTAAAACCTCGGCCATATATCCACCTGGTACCGAATGGGCCGTCACCTATGCAGAGGCCAATCTACTAAGTGCCCTATTGATGTTATTGAGTGAAAGCGTGGTCGAGAGTGCAAAAGCTCTATTGAAGTTACGTAGAGCTTATCATGCGTTGGATGAAATTAGCAAGAGTATGGAGAGAAACAACATCGATTCCGGACTGTCGAGTTTGAATTTGAATAGTGATTCGTCATCGGTTAGCTTGGCCTCTGGCCAAAAATTTGCTGACATCCCGATGATAAAAAGCGAACAGCAATTGAAAGATAACGAGGTTATCATGAAGCTTGAGAAATTATATAAGATTAGAAAAGCAAGAATAGACGGTGATCATATTGGTAATCCACCTGTCAGTGCAACTTTAAGACAGAACCTTGGTTTCAAAAAGGAGGAAGGTGATATCGACCCATTGAAAACGGATACTGAAGGTTTCGATGTGGATCATGGTAACTGGGATGTCCCAACGGTTGACGAATTCATTCACTCTGGTGTGAATTTATGTTTTGGTATTTTACAGGTTGTCCTTTCTTTGATTCCACCTGCCATCGGTAAAGTTCTATCGGTTGTTGGTTTTAAAGGTTCGAGAGAAGTTGGTTTGAAGATGGTTTGGAAAGCTGCTAAAGAGAGAAATATCCACGGTGGATTAGGGCTCTTGGCATTGTTAGTGTTCTATGATGGACCTTTCCAATTTACGGATGTTGATTTTGATACCCCAACTACGGAAGAACTTAAGAAGCTAAATTCGAATGCTACGCATGTGCCTACATCTACTAGTTTGTCAACTGCAAAGACAGGCAACTCTCTTAAGTCTCAAAAATCAAACAAGGAGCTTTCCAAAAAGAAGATGGATCTTGAAAAGCATGCATCTCTTGGTGATGGTGAACCTACACTATTGCATCCAGGTCCTAAATTAATTTCCACTCTATTACATGCAAGAGCTTTGTTCCCAAATGGTAACTTATGGCTATTGCAAGAATCCAGAATGCTCTCTAGTCGCGGTAGATTAGAAGAAGCTGTTGAGTTGATGGATTCTGCAAAGAAAAGTGAAATGAAACAAGTTGATGCCTTGTTAGGTTTTGATAGGGCTATGATATTGGTTTTCTTACAAAAATTTGAAAGAGCTGGTGATGAATTCCTTGAATTGATCAACATCAACAGTTATTCACACTGTTTGTATACCTATTTTGCAGGTGCATGTTACTTAGAATGTTACAGAATGTGCATCACCGGTAATTTTGTCGAAAACAATGGTGAAGGCAAAGTCGATCCTGAAAAGAAGGACTACTATTATAAACAAGCTGAAAAACACATCATAGGTGCTGTGGATTTAATTGGTAAGAAGAAGTTCATGGCCAAGATTCCACCATTTGAGAAATTCATTGCACGTAAGGTGAAGCACATTAACAAAGTTAAACAGTTCACAGGAGCTTCGTTCATTGATTCTATTGGTACTTCATTAATTCACGAATTGGCATACTTCTGGAATGGTTACAACCGTATGCCTGAGGAAAATTTGAACTTTGCCATCAAGATGCTCGGCTATTCGGCATCCGCTATCGTTAATCCTCAGTTGGACCTAGTTGATCCAGAGACTGGCAAACCATATTCGAAGATTTCGGAAATCCAAGAAGAATCGATGATCAGACATACATTACAAGCCATCTGTCTTCGTCGACTTGGAGAGATACAAAAGGGTAAAGAGGTTTTGGACAATTATGTCATTTCTAAGATTACCGAAAATGGGAGTGTCAATTCTCATGATAAGTTGCTGAAATTAACTGAAAATCCTTGGTTGTATCCAACTGCATTGTATGAAAAAGCGTTGTTCTGTTGGAAATATAATGGGGTTGGAGGTTTGCATGAGAGTATGGAGTGGTTGAAAAAGAGTCAGTCTTATGGTGGTGACGACTATGAGTTAAGTACCAGAGTTGGTATGAAGACTAAAGCGGCAATTGATAGATTGGAAGAAATGGCCTGAATTCATGATGATGTTGGGTAGGTTTGTTCTAGGTTTGTTCCTTTTCTTAATTAATTTTTGTTTTTTTCTGACGTGTGGTGTCTTTATTTCTTTTTCTTTTTGTAAGTTACTTTGACAATCCTAGTGATATCCTTTTATTTATACACACATATAAACTGATTACCTTTTCTTCATCTTTATTTACCTTTGTTTTGTCTTTTGATATTTATTTTCTATTTTGATCTTGCATTTTTTTTAAAGAAAAACTTTATATACGATAAATACATACATTTTCATATACTACGTATTGAAGCGGTATCAATGTACTTATATGTTATATATATTATATAAATTTAGTTGGCTCTACCGAATCTTTTCGGAGATAACTTTATTTTGCTGGTAGCCTATTTGAGGGTGTCAAAATTGAGATGGCCCGGTGGCCTCCTAAGCTTTTGTTGGCGCTCCAGAAACGTAGACGATTTGTAAGCCTAGACAGATAAGTGGCTAGATTATATTATATATATATTATACATATATTATTAACTTTGCATCTTGGGGAATTAGAAACAGTGCCAGGTGTGGTTGGAAGCAAGGCCGGGGGGAAAGAGCAATGAGTGGATGGTGCCGCATTCCGGGGAGACAAAGCGGGATGGCGATTAGTCAGGTGGAGGGCAGCCGGGAGATGAGTGCGTGCTGGCTGGCGGGTCTATAAATACCGGGTGTTCTGCAGTTTTCTATGGATTAGTTGTTCCATCTTGTGTGTATACGGTGATACTACATCCATTGCGAGTTGATATCAGTTAATTAGTATATATATTTGAAAATGAGTGCTGCAATTGGGTGTATGTATAGTGATTGCAATGTCTCCGGTTTGACATTTGTGTTTTTTTCTTCTAACCTTGATGTACTAACATTGTTTGCCCTTAAACTACCCATTGGATAGCCACTTTACCAACTGACGTTAAGCTAGGTTACGTTGCATACACTCCAGAACACGCAGATATCTGTTCGATTTCCATTCCTACACAATTGGACTTGGGCGATCTGCTTCCAAACAAGACTGTCGTGATCGTTGCCGCACCAGGTTCCTTCACTCCAACTTGTACCGAGAACCACATTCCTGATTTTGTCAACAAAACCGATGAATTGAAGGCAAAGGGTGCTGATGAAGTTTTAGTTATCACCACCGATAATCCATTCATTACTGTTGCTTGGGGTAAAGCATTGGGTAACAAGGGCCAAGTTAAGTTTGCCAGTGATCCAAAGGGTCAATTCAGTGCCAAGCTAGGCCTTGCCAACTTGGCCGGTGATGATTTCGTTCCAGCCAGAACTTTGAGATACGCTCTGATCGTTAAGAATGGTGTCATTACTTATCTAGGTTTGGAGCCAGGTAGAGGTGTTACTGTTTCCGGTTTCGATGCTGTTCTGGAAAACTTATAACAGCTCGGGAGTTCCTTTGAAGGATCCAAACTTTAATGAGATTTGAAGTCAGAGAGATGTTTGGTTTGATTGTTAGTTCGTGGTTGTTGAATTTGCGGTTTCTTGATTTTTGTTTTCATTAGACGAGGTGTTCCGGCAAGAAACAGGAACTGGCTTCTTTTTATATGAGTTTCGCTATTTTCCCTTTGATCATGAAATATTAGGAGAGTGTATATACTACATATACTGTTTATCTAATTGATTATGTTCTTTTTTTGAATCTACAATTGTGGTACTTACTGCATTACTGTTGTCATCAAGATCCAAATAAGTAAAGATCGACCTGAATTGCCAACCTAATATGTAGCTGCCGTCTAAATTGTTTCGGAGTAACTGTCTGGTGTACGGGTGATTCGTGCGCAAATTAATTAATTAATTATGTAGAGGACTGAAACCACTGGAACCTCATATAGTTGATTAAGCAGTTGATAGGGAATGTGCATTCTAAGATGACAAGCGGTTACATATACCTACATTTTTTCTTTATTTAAAACCTTAATTGACCAAAGTAACTTCTCACAAGTAGAAGATTAAGACAATATGGGAAAGATGGAAGAATCTTTGGACGATTTGGAGAGTTGTCTTAACTATATAAAGCAAGAATGGCCCGATCTGTTGAAGGAGAATTTCAATCCTTTGGAGATCACCATTCCGTTACTTGACAACTCGTCTGTCGGTCTAGCGCATCGACAAAATGAATTCATTCAACTTAGAGCGCGATTTTCTAATATTTTGAAGAATTCTGTGAACGTTCATTTTGATGCTTTCAACGACAGTTTGGGATCCTACGGAATCACGTCGGAGACTATAGCGGAGTCTCAATTCACGTTGTCCAACGTGCGAAACGAATTGACCAAGTCTTCGGAGCTCGTTGGATCTTCAAATGAAGTGATCAGGGAATTGAACCATAGACAAAACGAACAAGGTGAAATCATCGAGATTTTGGAACAGATCAGTGAAATTAGAAGTTATGCAAGTAAAATTGATAACTTCATATCTGAAAAGAACTTCAAAGCTGCTGAGGAGTTGATCAGTAAATCTTTCAAATTGGCGGACCAATTTGGGTTATGGCAAATACCAGCAATGTTTGGGACGCAAAAGACGTTGCAATTACAATCTCGGACCTTATTTGATTCTATCGTTGAAGATATGAACAGTTTAATTTACATGAAACAGCAATCGACAAAATCGTTATACGAAGAGCAGACGAAGTCTAAGTTATTGAGCATTTCTATAACGGACATAGAGGATGTCTCCAAAGAGATTAATAAGCCATTGGAACAATTTTTACGAGAACTCAATGAATCTGCAGATTTAGAAGATGATAAAGGTTATTCACCAGGTAAAGATATACAAATTTTTGTCAGTTTGAAGAATCATCTTGAAATTTTAAAGAATTTGAAAATGTTTGACGAGTCGTTGAGTATTTTGGTTGAGCGTGCGGGTGAAGAAATTGTTCGTATGTTTGGTAGAACTGTTGAAGAAGTCAGATTGAAGTATCCGGATCAAGTTGAATTGGTCACGTCCACGTCATCGACCTCATCATCATCTGGAGCGACGGCTACTCGAGATTCTACTGGTAGCCATAAACAAGACGGCTTATTTGGATTAAATTCCCAATTTTTGAATGTCATCAATGAAAATATATTACAAGATTTCTTTTCTGTATTTTTCAGAAAGTGTACATATCTATTGCAAAGCCATCGAGCAATCTATGAAATTTCTAGCAAGAATGGGAAAGTGTATAATTTACAAACCATTTGGAAGTCACTCGAAAGACAAATCAGTTCTGTCATTTACGCATACATCGTCGATGAGAAACTATTAGATAACGTAGAACAACAACAGTTGAACAATAAGAGCGATAAGAGTCCGTTTGCTAGAATTCCGAAGGATTATGTTGATCGTAATAGCGGACCAATATTTCAACTATCGAAGCTATCGTTCACTGAAAGCGGTGAACAAAATGTTAGAGTTGTGTTGGAAGATATGTTCCCTGGACAACTATCTTCATCTGCATCGTTTCTCATCGATGTTAAGGATTGTTTAATTATTGAAAACGAAAACGTTACAAAGAAAGATACTTTGGTGGCTCCAAACGTTTTCAATATGAGCGTTATTATTGATCAATTCCTATTTTTTGTTGGTAGCTCCCGTTTAACTTTCCCAAATACTGAAGCTCAAAATAACGTTTTAATGTTTTTCGATCACTTTATGAACATTGTCTTTTTAACTCAGTTGGAGAACACCCTACGTTATCAATTTGAAAAAATTTGTGGCGACCTTATGAAAGGTGAAAATGGAGGTGTCTTTGAATTTCAAAATGATGGAATCTTGCAAAAGTTTTTCAATTCCGTTTTTGAACTGTTGAATACGTCATTGTATTACAGAAAGCCGTATGCTAATCTAATTTTGAAAGTTTTGAATACTATGGTTGGTAAATTTAAAACCATCTTTGAAGATTTTATTCCTAATGAGTACCTAAAGCAAGTGAATAGTAAGTTGGTTCCAAACTGGTTGAATGATGAGAAGATTAATGAAGTGTCTTTAAAAATCTTGAATGAACCAAATTCGAAAGAGTTAATGGATAAAGAATTGGAATTGTTGGTGACGACGATGCAACAGGGTAGCATCTTGAAAATGATAACCGAGCAAGATATTTTGGATAAAAATCGATTCAATGCGCTATCACAAATGTTGAAGGTTGTTTTGGATACTTTAGAATGGTTACCTAAATGCAAACGCGTTTTGAAAAACATGGATTTCGATACCACGAGCGTCAATTCTTTGAAAGACTCTTGGCAGATTTTGATTCATTCTGGTGGGAACAGTCATTTTCTTCATAACATTCCCGAAAGTATTGTGTACAACGAGCCTATGGCATCATTTTTGACGTTATATGGAGATTCTATCTCGAAATTTAACAGTATAATCGACGAATTGGAGAACATTTCCAATAAGATCAAGTTGATATTGAGGTACGATTTAAAGTGTAGAAGTATTTGGTACGTTACAACCACTTTGGGAAAAGACATTTGGATGCCTGATTATGAAAGTGAGGAGATCGATCAAGGAATAATCTTGATGAACAGGCAAATCACCGATTGTAATGGACTGTTGAATCGATACTTTGAAAATGATTGCAAGATGGGAATCTTTTCAGGGTTATCCAATCTAATTGACTATTTATTAGTTAGGGAATCGGCAAGGATGTTAAAAGTGAACCAATTTGGAATTTTGAAGTTATTTTTGAACATCAGGGTGATTCAACAAACTTTAAGAAACGTTGTTATTGAGACTCCAGAAGTTGTTGATTTCAGTCGTTCTATAACGTACTTTGAACTATTCAAGAGTACGGATAAAGGTGTGGTTGATATGATCAAAAGAGTGGATCCTCAGAGGAAGGGTCTGTTTACGTTGGAAGAGTACAAGAATATGGTTCGGATGGTATTCAGTGAGAGTGTGGCTAAGGGACAGTTGAAGAGGCAACATAGTTCTTACGGTGCTAGTAGAAGGTACGATGATTCAATTAAGCGATTAGAAGAGGAATTTAAAAAGTGAGTGGAAATTTAGATTGAGGTATATATATATATGTAACTAAAAAAGGAAACGTGATGTAAGATGCAGTATTAGAAGAGATAAACTAGCTTATGCAGAAGAAAGAAAGAAAGAAAAAAGTGAGCAGAATAAATAAATGGGTAAGTGAGTGGGGAGTAATTAAATTAGTACTTTAAACGTTTGGAAGCCAATCCATCAATATACCGTCTCTTTAAATAATTGTCGTCGATTGACATTGTCTCTTCGTCATTTTCAATTGGGTCCGATTCATCAATTTCGTTCGAATACTCATCATCCGATTCGTCGTTTGTGTTGGCGGTGGTGGATGTATGAGTATCTGTTGAGGTGACAAAGACTTCGTTTGAGTTTGTTTCTGATAAAGGTTTCTTCATCAGTTTAAGTTTATTTGAGTTTGAGTTGTAGTACTTTAAATTGTGTTGTATTGATAAAGGTAGTTTGGAAGGTGGGAAGTGGAAAGGTGAGGGAGAGCCTACCACAGGGTTGAATTTATAATGTGCAGGAATCGATTCAAAAGGCAAATCTGTTGAGTCTGAAACCGATGTAGTTGACATGGTCGTTGTCGATGGCGGAGGAGATGCAAATTCGGATGCAGCTATCTGAGGAAGTTGCTGCGGTTGTGGTGATTGTGGCAGTGGTGTTTGTGTATGTGTATGTGCCTGGGGTGATGGAAGGATATGCTGATGAGCAGTATTTTCTTGTGCCATTGGGGTATGTTCAGGCAAGTTTAGATCTTGTTTGCCACCACCACCACCATCACCACCGGTCAACTCCAATTTTTTGTTTTCCAAGATTTTTTTAAAATCGTCTAAATTTTGAATGGATTGATCAGTTTGTAATAGATTCAAAAGATCGTTCAAGCAATTTAAGTAGCCCTTAGCTTTAGTCAAAGAATTTTTCGTATTTGATAATCTATAAAGTGCAGCTATGGATCTAGCACCGATTTTGAATTCGTTGGATAGTTCCTTGTTAACCTGATCCATCGAGTCATCATCTATCGGGTGAGATAAGGGTAAATTTGAAGATAAATTTGAGAGATCCATGGTTTAATAGATTGCATGTAAGGGTATTTTATCTATCAAATATGTGCAAATAACTGTGAAATGTGTAAAATAATTTGTGAATAGTCAGTCAATTAATTATACATCTAGATCTCTATCTCCATTCTATTCCACGGACTACAAATTTTACCGCACTCGGGTGATTTCCTGCGGGATGCAAATTCAGTGCAGAGGTGTTTTGGTCTTTAGAATCAATTGCGTCGATAGACGTACGTCAAATTCAATTATTAGAAAAAATGGGCACGTGATATGGAGCAAAAGAAGTTGAAGTCGGAATTGCAAGAAAAAGATTAGTAAGCAGCTGATCTAAGCGAGAAGAGAGGCAGAGCCTGGATTCTGCGAGAAGAAAAGAAATTGGAGGAGTCTAGACTCTAGAGCGGGCCATGAATGATGAATTACGTACGCGTCTGAATCCGATTTGCGTTCGCCCGTCGGCTGAGCTGAGCTGAGCTGTGTTGTGTGCCCGTTGTGTGCCCGTTGTTGGAATTTGGCAGATCGGTCAATCGATGCCGGCGGGTGGCTGGATGATTAGATAAGCGGCTGCTTAAGCGGATGAAAATTTTTTGCAGGTTTTGGAAGTGAGTCGTGCGGCTCGGGAAGGCACTTTTTTCTCAATTTCTGCTTTGCTCGTCTGTGGATTTTTCTCTTTACAGTGTGGATGAATGAATTATATATATGATATAATATATTATACATACTATACATTATATATTATATAAATTATATTGTTTGTTACTTATTGACATACCATATATATATACTAGCTTGCTTCTGCTGTTTTCTCTCTTTTTTCTTTGTTTCTCTTCTTGTGTATTATTTGTTTGGTATTATTTTCTTTTGTATTTGGGCTGTCTCTCCACTACTCTGCCTGCACTTCCAACCCAGATCCTTTCTTACCTACCCTTTATCCTTTGTCGCTTGACTGCTGCCACACTGCTTTCCCTATCTATCTTCACCTCCTCTCCACCACCACCACAATTGATCGTTTCCCTTTAAACTACACAACACTTCATTAAGAATATTCATCTTATCTATCGCTCTACACAATTATCACTTATCCCGCTTTTCCACCCACTCTACTTAACTTAACTTAACTTCATTCTTTTCCTCGACTGAAAATTTTACTTTGAACCGTGTTCCGCCCTCCTAACCTCTAGTTTTTTATACCTACCAACCTTGCCATGTACTACCAGAACCAGTCATCAACCTCTGAAATGATATCCCCTTCCATGCTAACACACATTCAGCACGGTTATTGCCAACAGAAGTCATCACCTCAACAACAACAAGAACAGCAGCAGCAACAGCCACAGCCACAGTATGGTGCGCTTCACTCTTCTCCTTTCCAACAGTCTCCTAACCATCATCAACGGTTGATGAATGCAAGCAACGTCTCTACTCCAACCAGGTCTAAAAGAAGAAACTCTGATTCAGAAAACGAATTCAAAAAAGTTAAACCAGTGACTAATTCCGCATCGCATAACAGAATACCTGATGATCAATTGACTATTGAAAACATAGATCTAAGCGAATATCCGAAATTTCACCACCCAGATGGTGGTTTCATCCAATCTACCCCAATTGGTAACATCAGAACTTGGATGGGTTGTAATAACGTGATGAATAGAACTATAGAAAAAAATTCTACTTTTGATATCAAGAATTTAACTCATGGTATAGATGGTTACAAACTACATTTAACAAACAATGGATTTGATCAACTGGATACTTCTCCAAGTAACGAGATTGAAGGTTATATGAGAAATGGGTATTCAAAAGTTGCTGCCCCAACAACGTCGTACTACGATGGTGGTGGAAGCAACGCTTGCAGATACGGTTACTATTTCGACGACGACGACGACGATGATGATGATGAATTTGATGATCATGATATGAGCTAATTAAATAGCCTTATCCATTATCCCTATTTCTTCACGTTGCCCCCATTTGTTTTTTTATTTTTTCGTATTGGATTTGTTTACTCTGGTTTTTGTATTATATTATGAAATGTGGTTGGATTTTTGTTTTTTCAACCCATTGGATGAAAAAAAAAGTTGAAAAAGAGAAAGAAAAAAAAGTCTACCATTTCTGTGTTTTTATTATCATTTGTACTCTCTTGCTACTTGTTGGCTTGGCTTTATGTCAATTGTTTGTTCTTGTTGAATTAGCCTTTTGTTTTTATTACTAGTACAGCTGAAAAGTCCTGTGTTTTTTCTTCCTTTTGTTTTGCGGTTCTATCAATTTGTTTTGTTCCTGTTTTTATTTTTTTTGTTGTTACATGGGAAGTGGTTTCACTTTGACTGTACATACTCTACTATTTATTTTGCCCCGTTGTATTGTGTTTTTTATTTATGAAAACGTCAATAAATTGCAATATTGTATATCGATTCGAACTATGAATGAGTGTCACGTGAATGGAACGCGCTTGAGTGGAATATAACGTGGTCGCATTGGATGCTCCTCTTCACGCGTGTTTTTTTATAACCCGATGAAATCTCACAAGCAGACGATCAATTGTAGTTTTATCGGGATATAGTTTGAATGGATTTTAATGACTCAGTTATATATCGATATAGTAGTGAAC